>VMDO01000564.1:75267-285057 GCA_007922755.1 Pedetes capensis | reverse complement strand
AAACTGTAGCAGTACCTCTGTGCCTCAATAGAACAGAATCAGGAAAACATTTCTGTAAATAGCTACATAGAAAATATTTTAGGGTGTGTGCATCATAGGGTCTCTCTTGCAACCACCCAACTTTGCACTATGGGACAAAAGTGGCCATGGACAATATATAAACTGATAAGCATGCCCATGCTTTCAGAAAATTTTACTTCTGGATACTGACATACGAATTTCATATAATCTTTACCTTTTCTAAGATATCCCTGCCTTAAAATTATTTTTTAACTCTCTAAATACATACAAAATGTTCTTAGCTCATGGGCCACACAAACACAGAGGGCATCCGGCCTTGCCCTGGGCCTGTGGTCTGCTGTCCCCCTGCACTGGACTGTTAGGCTCATGGAGTCAGAAGCCATGTCTTGTTTACTGATGTGTTCCCCCAGCACAACGTCTAATTCCTACAAGGTGATTCTTAAGAATTCATCAACTGTCTTGATCTCTGGACCGGTGCAATGCTTCCCAATGCACATTCCACAGAGCACCAGTCCTATGGGAGACTGCACACAAAAAGGAGAGTTCTCTTATCAATGTAAATGTGATTCAGAAATGCTACAGCTCCTGTTCCCAGAAGTAGTCAACGTGCAGTGCGCTGAGCACATCAATACTCAGGACTCTCCTTCACTCAAGAACTTACCTGATTTAGGCCAAGACAGTGCTGCCCAGAATCACCTAGCCAAAAAACCTTTCTGTTTCACTTCAAAGCATCACCCAGGGTTCAAGGGCATCCCAAGTGGAAAGTGCTGCAGTGAGGAGCGTGGGCAGGAACGGAGAGGGGTGTTCTCAAGCTGTAGTGTGCACCAGAATCACCTGGAAGCCTTATCCAAAGAGAGAATGCTGGTCCCCCCTCAGAATTTCTAATTCCGTAGGTATTGGTGAGGCCTAAGAATTGATATCTTCACTAGTTCCCAGCTAATGCTGATGCTGCTGGCCTGAGGCCCCCCTTTTAGAAATATTGATCGGGAATAAAAGGGCTTTCAAGGCTTAAGTCCTTCTCCTGGGGTTTCCTCCTTCCAAGGATCTGATTTCTAGCAAAGCCCCAACTTATACACTCCTTCACATCAGCAGAAGAAACCCTGACCCATCCTTCTAGCACTAGGCACCTGGAATGCATCGCAAAGTGTCCCCTCAAAAGAAGTGCTTCAGTCTTAACACCCGGTACCTACGAATATGGGCTTATTCGAAAATAGGTTCCTGGCAGGTGTAATCAAGTTCAGATGAGAATATTCAGCTGAGGGTGAATCCTTAAGCCGTAGTACTGACGTCCTGGTGAAGGCAGGAAAGAGACACACACAGGGAGGAGCAGGCCATCCAACAACAGGGACAGAGGCTGAAGCAACACAGCTGCAAGCTACAGACTGCCAAAGATTGCCAGCCACCAACAGCATGAAAGCCACAAGGGGCGGGGGGGGGGGGGGGTCTCCCCTGCAAGCTTCACAGCAGGTGTGGCGTGCTGACACCTTCATCTGAGACCTCTGGCCTCCAGAACTGTAAGGCAATACATTTCTACAGTTTGAAGCCACTCAGTTTGTAGCATTTTGCTGTAACAGCCCTAACAAAAGCTCCAATATGGGAACAGGTAAAACTCTGGCCAGGGCTTTGCCCTTACCAAGTGACCATAGGAGCTCCAAGACAGCAAGAGGAGTCAGCCATCTGATTGTACTGTCACCACTGGTAGCCGGTTGCTGTTTGACCTGGGGTCTCTGTTTAGAAATTAGATCATCTAATCAATGTGATGCTTTGCAGGATTCCTACCCTGAGGCTGGTTTTGGCCAAAAGCATGTGATTATATTTTTTGTCTCAAAATAAATAAATAAATAAATAAATAAATAAATAAATAAATAAAGTCAATGAATAAATTAAGGAGACTTGGCTTTCCCCCATCCTGGGCTCCACAGGTCTTATTTATCACCAGGAGCCACTCTCAAGGGGCTTCTCAGTGACAAAGACTGGCTTCTCCTCTGGGTCTGAGCTATAAATGCCGTCTCTAATTGACATGGAAACAGCTTAGCAGTAGATATTTTCACAGCCTGAGCACCCTGGTTTTAGTCATAAATTATACCCCTCTCCTTCTGGAAAAAATAAGGGGTATAATTTTTATTCTCAAAAGGGACATGGGCAGACAGAGTTATGTGCCTGATACCTTAGGAAGGAGGCAAAAAGAATGTAGACACAGCTTGTCATTGCTGCAGAACAGGAAGGGGACCTCAGGGGGTGGGGACTCAATATTCTCAAGATCCAAGGCTGTAGAATGAAAAATCAGAACTAACTACATGCCTTCCTGCCTCTCCTACCCATGCCAACCCAGGGCTGGCTGCTAGCTCAGGGTCTGTGTGAACTTGACAACCTCCAGTTGCTGGGTTTCTGCTGCAACAGATCATGAGACTCTTGGGATACCTTCTCCCACCCCAAGGTGGAAAATGAGTGGAGGGCCTATTCTTTGAGATGAATAGAGCAAGACACTCCCTTGTTGTCGTTAGGTGCCATCGAGTTGGTATCTGACTCATAGGGATCCTACATACAACAGGCGAAACACTATTATCAGTGCTTCTCTGCTATTCATAGGGTTTTCAATGGCAGATTGTTTTTTGGTGGGGGAATGGGTCGCTAGGTCCTTCTCCCAAAAGACACCCCCTAAAGGTTGAGTATTCTACCTCCCAGACCTCCTAAGCCAAGCATCTAATTTCAAATGTCCAGTGGATTCATGAACGTCACGTTAGTCTTTACCAAGATAGTGGACTTGCAGAACACCAATATTTCAGCCTTGGACTGCAGAGTTGGGAATTGGTTAACCATAGAGTCAGTCTTGAGTTTGCAGTTAGGCCTCGTTTTGTTTGTTTTTATATAATAATTCAATTTGCTATGCAAACTGCAGCAAGTTAATAAATTCTTTGAAACTTTGAGTTTCTGAACTGTAAGGTAGGAATAATTAGAAATGCTTTGCATGGGTTTGTTAAGAAATTTGAGAGACATTAGACATATCCAGCACAGAACTACAAACTTATAAAGCACTATGTGCCAGTATGAATCTAACCAGAGCACATGCAGTAACTCTTCCCGTCCTTTTTAGTATTTATAACAACTTCATTCTACAGATGAGGACTCACCAGCTCGGACAGGTCAAGATACCTGCCTTGGTCACACAGTAAGTACTCTGGTCACACAATAAGTACCCACTGAGCCCAGGCAGGCTGACTCTGAAACCTCTGCTCTCACCATGGAGAGTGGCCATATCTCCATAGTGGGTGTCAGGGGTTAGGAATGAAGACTTATTTTCATTTATTGATTCATTCATTCATTCGAAAATTCACCTGTGCATCTCCCAAAGACAGAGTGCTCACAGCAGGTTCTCAGACAAGAAAATATAGCTTCTCCTTCCAGGAGCTGAAGATCTATCTGAGTAAATAAGACAAGTGCCTGATACTAAATAAGGGTAGAATATGACACCAGAGAGAAAGAGTGTGGCGGGGGACCTGTTAAATGGCAAGAGACAGTGTTTGCAGAACAGGCAGATTTAATGAGGGAGGTGGTATTTCTGCAAGCCTTGAAGGATGGGCCTGGTTTTGACAGATGCACACAGTTCAGCTCCCGTCTAAATTGAGGCCCCTCGTTCTTCTTTCTCATAGCAGCCCATCCATTTCCTTCCTCGAGATCATGGCAGCTTTAATGCCACAGCTACATGCAGATTTATTTGTTTAATGCTAGTCTTGCTCAGTAGACCCTGAGTCCAGGAGGAGGACAGTGTGCTCCTGTGTTCACCACTATCTCTGTAGGGCTGGCTTTGGCTGGAGCCAGAGTTGGCACACAGTAGCTGTTTGTTGAATGAATGAATGAGTGAGGAGGTAAGTGCTGGATGGCTGGTGATCAGTTATAGAGAATCTATATTATATGTAAATACACAGCCCACGTGTACTGTTACAGCCATTCCAAACCCTTGGTTACCTTCACCTAAGTTTTCTCTTTTGTGGGAAGCTTTACTCTACTATCCCAGTCCCTCAATGCTCCTTTGGGTCCAAGAGCACTCAGATTTAGGCTCCAAAGCCTAGGCGTCTCCCTGGCTGGACCAGACTCCCCGCATGGCTGGCAGCCCTGCCTGCCATCTCCTTTTTGTGTTTGTCCACACTGCTCAGCACAGACCTAGACGCAGTCAGAGCTCAGCTGAAGTCTGGTCACGCTGAGCTGAGAGGCCCTGTCTTCTTGCTGTCCTTGTTTATTCCCACACTGACCCTGGAGCATGGGTCCTGGGGGCCCCTGGTGTGGCAGTGGGGTTCCCTCCCAGTCTTGCCCAGCTATCAGCTCCCCTCCTGCTGGGAACACTGCTGTGAGCCATCATTCTCCAGCATGCCAGGGGGTGACTGAGAGCCCTAATGATTCCAGCATTTTTGAGGCCTTTCCTCCAAAGGCAGGAGGGTGTTTGAAAATATGTGGGTCTCTCTTGGGCCCTGCATCCTGCTTGGAGCCTGCTGGCCTCTGGACATGGACAACACACCCTGCATATGGGGACCTGCTTGTCACAGGGCTCTCTGTCCAGACAAGGCCTAGAATTCTGCAGCTGGAGAGGATAAGCCTAATATACAGGCAGAGTAGCTGCTGGCCATCTCCAGCCCAGCCCAGGCATGGCCGTCTGGGGCCTGAAAAACAAGGCCTCCACAGTGGCTGTCCCATCAGCTTCCAGGCCCATCCTGGCCACGTTGTAGGCCAGCAGGCTTCCAACCTTCCCTCTGCTCCACAGAAGTGGGCAGCAGTGCCCTTCCCACCAGGACTGGGAAAGGGCCAGAGAGGCCACACCTTGAAAGGAAACAGTACATCGGGCCAAAGATGAGCTGTGCTGGCTAGTTCAAGATCATAGGCCTCAGAGCCAGCCCAGCCTGGGCCTGGGCCTGGGCCTGGGCCCAGCTCTGCCCTCATTAAACATTCACCTCCCCAACTATAAAGTGGGCACAATGAGTCCCACATCACTGGATCACAAGACACCCCTGGAGGACTCTGCACAGTGTCTGGATTATGTTTATAACCCAGAAAACAGTAACTATTGATGTTAATGGTGAAAAGACTACCAAATGGAGTAATCCTCAAGATTCGTTTCTTGCTTTTGTAAGGCTTTCTACTGGGCGCCAGAATAACATTTAGCTCACTTATTTTTACCTAACACACACACGTAGGATGGCTGCCTGCCAGGTAGTGTTCTGAGCACTCTGTAATTCGTAACTCCTTTACTACTCTGACAACTTCATGCAGTCTACACTATCATTATGCCTATTTACAGGGGAGGAAACTGAGACACAGAGAGCTCAGGTGAACTCCTCAAGTCACAGAACTGTAAGAGGCTGAGCTAGGATTTGTACCCAGGTGGTCTGACCCAGAGTTCATGTCAAGTAACTTGAATACACTGTACTTCCTGTTGTTTCGTTCTGGTTGCTGTTGCATGACACAGCCTCTTGTCTTGTTAAGCATAGCTGGTCTCTGACTGGAAAGGAAAAACACATGCAGAGTGGAAGGGGCCTCCATAGGAACATCTCTGAAGCTCTCCCAGCAGAACCAGCTCAGAGTGAACTCCATCAAAGCTCACCGAATGACCTCCAAGATCTCCTATGCCCTTTGCCTTCTCCAATGCTTCTCCCAGCAGAGACTGGAGGAGCAAATGCCTCTCATCTCCCTCAGGAACATCTGCTGCTAGCCCAGGCTCCTACAGTGAACTGCTTTCAAACTTGTGACCTTGTCCCAAAGAAATATAGGCTACATTCACGATAACCAAACTATGAAATCAACTTAAGTGTCCATCAATGGAGAAATGAAGAAAGAAAATGTGGTATATACATATAATGGAATACTATTCAGTCTTTAAAAAGAAGGAAATCCCACCATCTCTAAACAACACAGAACTGGGGGACATTAAGTGAAATTAAGACAGGCACAGAAAGACAGACACTGCCTAATCTTCTGCATATATAGACTCTAATGAAACTGATCTCATAGAAAGAAAGAGTAGAAAAGTGGTCACCAGAGCTTGGGGACAGGAGAGGGTGTGGCTACAGAGAGACTATTCAATGGGTACAGAGTTTTAGCTCATAGCAGGAATAGATTTTGGTGTTCTATCACATTGAAGGGTTATTAGGGTTGATAATATTGTATTGAATATTTCCAGATAGGTAGAAGAAAAAAATTTTAATATTCTCACCATAAAGAAATGATAAATGTATTAGATAATGGATATTCTAATTCCCCTGATTTGATTATTATGCAATGTATGTATATGTGTGCATACATATATAAACATCACACTATATCTAATTGATGTGTGAATATTATGTGCCAAATAAAAACAAAGAGAAACATGGGTTTTACATCATAACCCATACATACCTATTATATAAGTAATTGCAACATTGTTGTCCTTGTTAAGTGCCACTGAGGTAGTGTCTGACTCATAGTGACCCTATGTACAACAGGCAAAACACTATCGTTAGTGCTTCTTTGCTATTTATAGGATTTTCAATGGCTGATGATTTTTTGGGGGAGTGGGTTTCTGGGTCCTTCTCCCAAGCCTGAAGCACCTGGTGTTCCAAGGCAGTCTTCCATCCAACTACTAAACAGGCCTGATCCTGCTTAGCTTCTGAGATCTGACAGGATTGGATGCCAGTGGTATAGCTGCAGGCTATTGCAACATAGGATTCATAAAATAATACCAAAGGGATGCACTTTGATATCTTTTATTTTTGTTTGTTTTAGCACCAGTTTCAATCTGCTAATGTGATTTCTTAATCCAATTATGGGTCATAGCCATGGCTTTGAAAATTCTTAGGGGAATTCAGTTCTAATCTCCAGCCTGTGCAATTTCTGAGCTGAATGCCCAGCAATTCTTCCGAACAGCCATGTGTGAACACTGTGATGCTGTTCTGGCGTGGACACCCTCTCAGATCCTCCTCTGGGAGCCTGGAACCTGGCTGGAGCCCCAAGGCAATGAGAGCTAGGTACAGGCTGGGAGCTGAGGATCTGATTCAAGTCAGCACTCAGGAGAGGTGCAGAGTGAAGAGCTTAAGTTTAGCATTTGGAGGAATTGAGTTCAAATCCCCACACTGCTAGCTACGAATTCATGTGTCCTCGGCAGGTTCTTAGCCTCCCCTGAACCTCAGGCACCTTCCCTGGGAAACAAGAATAGTTAATATGCACCCCAGAGGGTGGCTGTGAGGATCAGCTGAGGCACAAGAGCACTCACTTCACTCTCTTTGTGTAGTACTGAGTCAGTGCGGTTGAGTGGTGGTGGAAGATCTTTACCAGCCTATCTTTTGCCTACATCCAAACCATATAAGGATCTTCTCTCCCCTCTCTCTTTATCTCCATAGTTACAGATTCTGCAGCCTTCAAACAAGATAGCAGCAGTCTCTAGCACAAGGGAGATCCTCACAAAGTCTGAACTAAGTAAGCAAAGGTCCAGGCTTTTACTCAATAAGTCATCCATCAAATGAAGATGTTTTATACCACCCCTCCAACCCCAATGGCCAACAAAGTCTATTGCATGAATTTCACTCATTCAATCTCATCTCGCTTCTCTGGATCCAGGACAAAGCTCTCCCCTCTGCAGATGGGAAGACAGAGAAAGCAAATACCAATGTGGCTTCCCCAGTACCCTCCACCATCAATGACAGAGCTAGATGACCAAGCCCCTGCCAATCACACCCTACATTGCCTTCCCAGGGAGAAGCAAGTGGTTCAATAAATGGCTCATCTCCTAAGGATAACGAGGACCCTCTGATAAGAATAAGCACCCGATCAGTGGGGTGAAGGATGAGTAGAGAGTGAATTTCCATTGTGGGCTTCCACATGGCCCTGTGGCAGGAGTGGATCCACAGAGCCAGCAGAACCCCAAAGCCTAGGAAGGGAAGCTAACCAGGAACAAACCAGGAGACAGTGCAGACTAATTTCTCTGAAGTTGGCCACAAGAAAATCCATTTCAGTGAAAGGCTAATTCACCCAGACAGAGCCTTGCTTCAGACATAAATGCCCTGGTCCCATTCAGGTCTCTAGAGGTTAGTCTCTGATGGAGTTTCCATTACCTATTATGCTTGCATTATGGGAGAAAAAAGTGTGTCTAGAGAAGGGAGGAGTCAAGAGGAAGCAAGAAAGTCTGGAGTACCTGGACTACTCATCAAGACCATCTTTGATTGCAAAATTCCATGCAGATGATGCATCTCTGTGAGCCAGAGTCTTCCTGGAATCTCAGACCTGTCTGTGGGAACCACTCTTGGCAGGCAGTGGGCTTTGAAATCCAAGTTTCTCAGGCAACAGAGCAAAGTGAGCTCCCCAAGTTTGGCCACTGGGATCAAAACAAGACCCAGGAAAGGGAGACTTTGTGTTCTCTTCCCGTAGCCACCAGTCCCTGCACTGCCACAAGTGCCTGGCTGTGGTCACTACTGGGTATGTGGATACATGGGCAGATGGCTCTGATGCCAGGAATGTGCAAAGGTTTTTGAGGATGAGACAAAACAGCTACACCTCTCCTGCCTTCTAGAGGACAGTGTAGTCCAGGGAACAGAGAAGCCTCAGGGCAAGCTAACACACCAACCTGGGGAAGATCACCAAGCGACTCAAGCCCCCAAGTGTTAGAGCTGGGAGAATAAGGGCGGCATTGCTATCCAGTCCCAGGTCTCTGCATCTGCCCGGCTGGCAGCATAGATAGGTAAGGAGCTCTGCTGCAGGATATCTAGCAGTGCTCCTTGCCCCCATCCACTAGATGCCAGTAGCCCCTCTCCAGCTGTGACAACTAAAATGTCTCCAGACATTGCCAAATGTCCCTTAGAGGGCAAAACTATTGCCAGCTGAGAACCAGTGAGGTAACCTCACGATTCCCAAGGTAGATCACCATTTTTCTTCAGTAATCTTCTCTATAGCCCAAGTATTCCATGGGCAACTAAGTTTAGGAATCACTGCATTCCCCACCCTCGCATTTGGTGAGTTCCCCATGGCAGTATATTAAAGGCCCCAAAAAACATTTCCAGTAAGAAGAAAACTGTTTCATAACTGTGTTTCATCTAGCATTTTGCAAACTTTCCCAAACAAAACCCTTTATTCCTAATATTTACTTACATCTGTCAGAGCTAATGATGTTCCAAAGATCATATTATGATACATCATATATATGTGTGTCTATATAGAGATACACACACACACACACACACACCCCAGGCAACCCAACATCCTCATTGGCCAGATGAACTGAAGCAATAAGCCAGGCATGTTTCTAAATCCCATTAACAGATGCATGGCAGTGCCATGTCTAGAAGCCGAGACTCCCAATTCCCAGTATAGCTCATCCTATTATATAAAGGATTGGCCGTAATCCACAAGACACAAAATGAGAGAAAGCAACCTCCCATAGCCATGTGACAGTATGATTCGACCACTATCATCTGGAACATTCACCTGGGAACTGAACCCACTGACAAAAACATCCCACAGATTCCCCCAGGACAACAAACTAAGCAGGTGCCTTGTGTAGACCTCCCCACAGTGCTAACCAAGAGAGGCTGTGGGGAGGTACCACTCAGCCAGGGGCACATCCGTGTATAGCTCACCTGCCAGTCTAAGTGTGATTCCCAGGAGTCACAAGCCCAAGGCATCTTTGTCTGGATATAATGCACCTTTGTGTTGTGGCTGGCACAGAGCAGTCCTCAATTAAGTTTGGAGGAAGAAATAAACTGTCAGCCAACAAAGGCCATAGCCTTGTCCATCAACATCCCTTGATTATAATTCACAGATAATCAATAACACAATAGATGTCCCCACGCCTCTCTGTCCTCTTCATTTCTTGGGTGATACTCTATCCTGGCCTTTCCAGGCTGCAGAGTCTCATTC
Source organism: Pedetes capensis (assembly GCA_007922755.1). Taxonomy (NCBI): domain Eukaryota; kingdom Metazoa; phylum Chordata; class Mammalia; order Rodentia; family Pedetidae; genus Pedetes; species Pedetes capensis. Next base: position 275,160 of record VMDO01000564.1, on the reverse strand, counting down.
TTTTTAAGACAACAGCTCCCCCGGCCCTGACATACCCACTGTCCACCTCTGCACTTTCACCAGTTCTGAGAGACCACAGACCAGTTTCCAGCTCGGGTCAGCTGGTCCAGAATCTTTCATGAAGGCAATGCATCAAAATTCCTGTTTCTGTCACTCAGGGCCAGACAACATGGAGTGATTTATCATTCTCTCTCCTAATGGTCTCAGTTGCCAAAACCAGGCACTTGAGAGCCCAGAGACTGGCTCACATTATTAGATTGCAAAATAAAATAATAACAATGTGACAAGGAAACTGGATGGCGTGACATTCTTTAATTTTGCATGGGGAATGAAATATAATCACGTCTCAAAGCCTTTGGTGTTCCAAGGATCCTCTTTCAGCCCAAGGAGGGGAACAGAGTCTGAGGCGTTACTCATAGCCCTTTGTGACTCTCCAGAAGAAAGTTGTAAGGATGTAGGAATGGTGAAGGGGCTCAGCTCCAGGCCAGATCTGGGCACCCTGTCCTGGCTGACCCTCATTCCAGCTAGTCTACAGGGAACAAAGGAGACCAGCAGACTGCTGAGCAGAGGCTGAGGGATCAGCAGCAGGACAAGAGCAATCCAAGGGTGTCTTGATAGCTGCAGACGAACACAGCTACAAATGCTAGAGATGCGCAGCTTCCCCTGCAGCCTGAGCCATTGGAAAATGAACAGCAAAGGGTTCAAAGGCTGGGAATGCTTGGCCAGGGACCAGAAGACCCATGTGAACCTCTCCCACCTGTGGAGTTCCCGGCTCAGAGAATCACATCTTCCCTCTTCCTTTCTCCTTTCCCTCTCTCTTCTCTGCACTTTCAGGTGACCACAGTCAGGTAATGCTGATGGGCAGGCCAAAGGGATTTTGCCTCTTGGAGGCTTAGCGATAGCTTTGCACAAAACTCAAACATTCACCTGTGTTCTTTCACTCAGTCACTTTTTACTGACACTATTCTAGGCACTGGGTAAGTGGCAGTGACCAGGACAGAGAAGGCCCTTGCCCACTTGTTGCTCTTACTATATTATGATGTCTTCCTAAAACACCCATCCAAAACAAACCACTGACATGGTATTACCCTCTCTCATTTCACAACAGCCATCCAGCAGCAGGTGAGACTCACAACTGCAGAACCAGAAGGGGCCAAGAGATCACTGTAGGGACCAGTTGCACTAACAACCAAACTGGTATGTGGAAAAAGAGGGTCATTCAAATGAGGAGTCCCAATCCTTTCCACCAATAATGAGAAGACAGGGTCACAAGAAAGGGAAAGGATAGGTGTGCCCTTTCACGTGGAGGTGGTGGCAGCACCAGACCTAGATAGTAGGGGACTCAAAGGTCTCCACCTTCAACTACACATGTTCCCCACAGTCCACAGTCACTGTGAAATTTAAGGCTGGGACTTTCTAATAAAGTAACAAAGCAGGTTAAGTGTTCATCTTTTTTTAAAACTATGAAGCAAAACACACACACACACAAAGACATTCCTATCCTATAGCTATAGCCTGCAGCTGTACCACTGTGGCATCCAATCTCATCAGATCTCAGGAGCTAAGCAGGTCAGGCCTGGTCAGTACTTGGATGGGAGACCACCTGGGAACACAAAGGGCTGTAGGTTTTGGAGAAGGACCTGGCAACCCACTACCAAAAAACAATTAGCCATTGAAACCCTATGAATAGCAGAGAAGCACTAACAATACTGTTTCGCCTATTGTACATAGGGTTGCTATGAGTCAGACACCAGCTCACCGGCACCTAACAACAATCCTATAGCTGGTAAGAGAAATGAATAGAGAGCAAGGGGAAGGAGGAGGAGAGAGGAGGACAGCAGAAGTGAAGGAATTGAGTGAGGTACTGGAAGGGGCAAGACTGGGTGGAGCAGACTTCAGGAGGGATCATCACTGTTTTTCATAAATGAGAAAGAAGCTGGGTTGTTATATTTCCAAACTGACCAGGTCAGAGAAGAGCAAGCTTGGAAATCAGGCAATGGTCATGATTTCATTTTTTGACAAATGATTTGGGCATCACCAGTCCGAACAGTGGCATCTAACGGTCATAGTGCAATGTCCTCAGGGTCCCCCAGTGGATCCCAGGCTACAAGGATAACTGTGAGGCAATCAGAGCTGCATCCGGCCACAGAATGCCTCTGCTCTGTGAAGGTCAGTGAAACTTTCAAAGTCACCAACAGGCCGCAGCTTCAAAGTTCTTCTTTCTTCAGCCAATGCACAGGACTTTCACCCCCATAATCACCAGTTAGCTTTGAGCCTCCTTCTGCTTCTCCAGCCATGACATCTGTCACCACACCAGCTCGCCCTCTCCCAAGTGGGAGTCGCCTACCTGTGTCTATGTGTCTGGGGTCATCACAAACCTAGGGCAAATTCTGCTGTCTGAAGACACTTAACATTCACCAGCAGCATCTCTCGCTACTAGACCCCCAGGCCCAATACAAGTGTTAAATAATGTATTAAATAAATGAATAATCAGTGCTGGAAGTGTAGCTTGGTGACAGATTGCTTGCCTATCATGTACAAAGCCCTAGATTTGATCCTCAGCATCATGACTGCATAAATAGACGAATATTTTGAGATCCCTGTGCTGGATGCTGGAAAGGATTTAATATATATATACAAATATACCACCCCTGCATTCAAGGAACTCTTTGCCTGGTGGAAGCTGCCTCTTGTCATTTATCACTAGTGGGGTCAGAAATGGTGTCAAGGTCAGTGGTTCTTGGACCAGTCACAAGGTCAGGGTTAGAGCTTCCTCGGTGTGTTATTAACCTACCACCCCCCACACACATAACTTGTGACCTCTCTACATGCTACCTGCACGACTAAGTACTTAGGCTTTTTCTTTAAATGGATTCACATTTTTAAGTTAAATAAATACATTTTAATGAGGTTTTGTAACACTGCTGTAGGTGAAAACTAATAGTACTTGTGGGGAAAAAAACAGCAGACAATCTTCAAAATAAACACAGCATAGAAGAGAAGCAGGTTACGAACATCCGGCCAGATGCCACTGCTGGCTGGCAAAGGTGTCTGCCTGACACAGGCTCTGCCTTTGCTTAGAAGGGAGACAGGAAGGTGAGAGGCATTCAGAGCAGCAGAGAAAGCCTTTCACCCTGTGACAATCAGAAGCACAGGAAGAAAAGGCCTGGCCGCCTCCTCGGTGGTTCAAGGTCTTGTCCACGCCTCACTAGATGGCAGCTGGCATGTCTTGCAGTGTGCGCCTCGTACTCAGAGAAGCCATAAAGCCTGAACAAATGTTAGCATTTCCTTCACCACCCAGAACTATACCACAAGTGCATGGCTTCATGTCAAAGCAAGCTGAGCACACAGGAGAAAACAGTGCTGAAACAACACTGGTCTGTTGACAGAACTTGGCTTCCAAAGTTTCTGGTTAAATCTATCCTATGGTGTTCAGGTTACAGACAAGGTCAGAAAAGCCCAGAGAGAGTCTAGTGACAGAGCTCAGAATTCTCAATCTTCCCTCCTACCATGGCACCTAGAATCCTAAAGACAAACAGGACTCTTTCTCTAAAGATCTTAGACCACCAGTGGAGTGTGGCCAAGCAGCCCCCAAGAAGTGGAGACAACCAGGCTTGGTACACACCTGTAATCCCAGCACTCAGGAGGCTGAGGCAGGAGGTGTGCAAGTTCAAGGTCAGCCTAAGCTACATGGAAAGACTACTTCAAAAAAGTAAAATGAAAAAAGAGGAGAGGGGAAGAGAGGGGAGGGGAGGGGAGGGAGGAGATGCGAGGGGAAGGGAGAGGAAGAGAGGAAAGGAGAGGGGAGGAAAGGAGAGGAGAGGAGGAAAGGGAAGGAAAAAGAAGTAGAGAAAATGAGTCACTGGACCCCTTCAGGTACAGAACCTATCTGAACTGTGAGAGAAACCCAGACCCAGACCTCCAGTTGTGCTTTGGGGCTGCTGGGGGAAGCTGTGCAAGCCCAGACCAAGCACGGCAGCAAAGCTGGCCTCTATAGACCGCACCACAGCCCCCAGCCTCTCAATCAACACCCGGCTTACACAGTTTCCCCAGACTCCCAGGGACAACTGGGCTAGGAACTGAACAGCCTAAACTTGAGGCTTACCAAATTAAAAAACTTAAGTTGGACTTGACTATTTACATTATGAGAAGATTCTTCTCTCTCCAAAAGCAATCCTTTGTAGTGTGAGCTTCCCAGGAACACTTAAGTGTTTGTTAACAGATTATTAACTACTTGGCAGGTGCTCAAGCTCTAAAGGAAACATAGGGAAAGGCAGAGGAGAGAAGTGGAATCCCTGCTCTGCTCTGCTGAGGTGCCAGGCTTTGCACTAAGTGCTCCACTTACAGTATCTCATTTAATTAATGCTCCCAGAAGAGTTGAGAATCTCCACTTTACAGAACAGGACAATGAGCACAGAAAAGTAAATTAACTTGCTCAAGGACACACAGCCACTATCACCCTCCAAGCAGGGGCTATTTACAGCAGCATCAGGCATGGCCTTCCTAATAAAGTACCACTTGCATTTGGTTATCACCGTGTATTCACATATGCCCTGCTGGCATGGTGCAATAACAGTGTTTGCTGAAATAAACATACATAAGTGCTGAGACTGTCATAACAGTAATGTGCTGCAGCATAGTGGGGTGACTAGAGTTCACAACAATTTATTATATATTTTATGAAGAACCAGGAGAGAGGAGTTTAAAGATTTCCAATGCAAAGAAATGACAAATGTTTAAGGAGATGAAAATGCTAACTACCCTGGTTGGATTCTACATTGTATACATGCATCAAATTATCACACTGTACCCCACAAATATGTACAATTATTACGTGTGAATTTTAAAAAATAAAAAAGGAATGTCATAACAGATGACTCTATAAAGCTTTAGTTAATATGGGTCACAGGCATGAAAGAAAATTACCTGAAGGAACCAGGCTAGGAAGAGAGGGGATTACTGGTGCCCAAATATGCTCCCCCATTCCAGTCATTTCTTTGTATGCACATGCACTTACACACATGTGCACACTCTTGTCCCAGATCTCCTTCTGACTTCTAGTAAACCTGAAAGTGTGGACTGCTTACTGCCTGGAATTCTCTGCCTCCCCTCCTCTGTGTTCAAACCCCATCATCTGCCCTCTGCTCCCTGCTCCATCATGCTCTTAGAATTATTCTTTCTGGTAATTAATAAACTTCTAATTGCCTAATGCAGTGGTCTCTTCTAAGATCACACTCAAAGCTCTCCATTTAGTAATGACTGATACCTATCAGTTGAATATTAAGTGTACCCGATGTCTCAAGTCTTTACATAAGAAGTACTGCAAATGCATTATCTTACCATGCTCCAGTATGTTCTATGATGTGACCCATTTGTACAAATGAGGAAATGGATGCTCAAATAGGTTAAATAATTGGTTCGAGGTCACACAACTAGAAAGGAGCAGAGCCAGAGTTGAGTAGTCAACTACCAAATCCTCACCCCTTCTCCCTGCCATGTTTTATCATGAAAGATTTCAAATACCAAACAAGACAGAAAGGATATCCCAGAGAATGCCTATAGACCACCTCCAACAAGGAGGAGGCAGCCCTGGGTTTTGGGGTTGCACATGGCTCAGAAGAGCAGGGAGAGAGCTCACAGACCAAGGCTGGCTTGGATCATCAGGCTAAGGAGCCTGAACTTTACCCTGTAAGGAACAGGGCACGTGAGTGAGAGGAGAGGGCTATCAGGACCCAACACTTCTGCTGGAGAAACCCTGGGTACACAGAGTGGCAAGGAAGGAGCCTAATGAATCTTCACAGGTATTGGCCAAGGAGACCGTGGGGCTTGACAGAGGAAGCAGGCGGTCAAGGTCATGATGCTCCTCAGAGAGGAGCCAGCACAGGCAGATACCTGAGTCTTTGGCTGGGCTTCTTCCTGGGACTGCTTAGAAGCTGGCACTCAGTGTCCTTAGGGAAGCAAGCAGATAGGATTCGGAGGGCCCCAGAGTCACATCCAGCGAAGAGAATGTTTTTAAATGCTATTTATAATCTTTCTGTTGACCGAAAACACACTAGGAAGAAATGAACCATGAACATCAACAAGAAGCTGTCCCAGCTTTCCATCGTCCCTCCCATTAGCCACGTGGTGACCTGCAGACCCACCATATGGCCCACCAGCCAGGCGGCCCCCGGGATCCTGGACCACTTGATCTGCATAATTATTTGGTGGCTATAAATAGAAGCACTGGACAATAAGCTGTGATTTCTTCTGTCTCACCAAAGAAGCCAGAGTGCCCTGCTGGCAGAGTCAGAAAGCAGGGGCTTCCCCGCTCCATCGAGCCATTCTCCCTCCACCTGAGCCCCGGTGGCCTCGGGGCGGCTTCAGCACCCTGGACCTCACAAGTGGCAGGGTGCCAGTCATGGTTTCTGATGGGGTATCGGGGGCAGTTTCAGGCAAAAGATCACCCAGGAGACTCAGCAGGTCCATTTGCTCTAGTGGTCTCCTTGCCTGTGGGGTTAAGACGTAGCTCTTCTGCCCCTCAGGCCCTCAGACCTCTATACCCACTGCAGCAGTAAACAGCCTCCGCTCCAGCCCCACTCCAAGGCCAGGGGAGCTGAGCGATCACTGCTAGTGCCTACAGGGGGTAGGCCTGGGCCCTGAGGTCCCTTACCTGTCACTACCCACACCCCAGTAACGCTCCATCCCAGCCGGCACTCCTGCCCTGTGGGCCACCTCACTACCCAGAGCAGACTCTCTTGGCCGCGCCAGGTTGTTCTCCCACCCTGTCCCCATTGCAGCAGGGACCCAACTGTGCAGCCAGAGGAGCCTGGCTTGGCTTCCTGGATGTGCTGTTTTTCTAGCTGTAAGACCTTGGCCAATGGCTTGATTGTTCTATGCCTCAGTTTCCTTATCTGTCCAATGGGTGCAGTAATAGCTCTGACCTCCTGGGGTGGCTTATGAGGACCAGTGGTGGGGGAAGGATCAAGAGCCTAGCACACAGCATGTGCACACTCAGGTGTGTCACTAGTGGCTTTCAGCAGTCTCTGTCTCCCAGGGCCACACAGGCAGTGGACTCGGGCATACTGCCAAGCGGCTGTCTCTCCACCCTCTCCTCTTCCCCCTCACCCTGGAGGACTAGCCATGTGGCCATGGGAGTTGGCACATTTGAGCTCAGCTCCTAGGGCACCTGACCCTGGCCAGTGTGACTTGAATGCACTTCTCCTAGAGGCCGACACCTGCTGTTGCCCTCTGCCATCCTCTCTTGGCCCTGACATCACAAAGTGGCCTCCTTCCTACTGTGTGTTTGCTTTTCAGCTAATGTGTTTGCTTGGCCACATGATACCATGGTGATGGCCTATGATCAGGGGTACCATGGTACTCCCTCCCTGGGGGCCCTGTATCCCATTAAGGGGCCAGGCTGGCTCCCCAAGGAGGGGGGAAAGCCTGCCCCTCTCAGGGGCCTATGCATGTTTCCTGAATGAAAGGTCTCCTCAGGAGTCTGCACTAGCTCCTGGGACCCTCCTGTAGTGGGGGACTGGGTTTCCTCTTGAACCAAAGACCATGTGTTCACGGAGTCTGCTCCAGGCCCTGACCTCCCTCACAGCCCCCGGCATGGCAGAGCCACCTGTGGATCATGGATGTGGTTGGAAAATTCTTCTCAGAGGAGTTCAGCTGAGCTGGGCTTCAGAGAGCCCCCAGGGGCAGGGGAGATGCCGCCAGCCCCTGGTGAAGGGCAGAGACCTCAGCGCATGAAGTTTCAGCCCCGCTTGGCCCTGCCTTAGCACTCAGGGGCAGCATGAAGAAACAGGCTGCGGAATCAGAGGCCAGGGGTCAAGGCCTGGCTAGGCAAATGCCGGTGATCCTTGGGGCCTCTCAGGCCTCAACTTATCCCTCTGAGAAATAAAGAAAACATGCCTTCTGCAAGGAACTCTCCTGAGACTACAAGGCTATGACTTAGAAAGGTGACAAGCACACAGTGGGTATTTACAAGCCAGGGCCAGGGCTTGCCAGGGTGACTTATTCAGACACCTGCTCTGGGGAAAGGCTTGGTCCTGAGACTCATGTGAATGACTCACCCAGAGTAGATTCTCCAAGGAGGAGCAGCAGGGGAGAAAGGAGGGGAAGGAGACAGAGGCCTTTTCTCTGAAAGCTGCAGGCAGCCAGATGAAGTACCATGTAGGTGGCCAGGCACCCATGTCCCTAAATAGCAACTAATGCCTCTGATTGGAATTAATAATGAAACAACATCTGTTAGCTGACTTTGAGCCCCCTTAATTTGCCACATGGCTATTACATTCACTGTGCTATGGGTGGGAAGGTGAACTGTAGAGAGCCAGGATGCTGTGTGCTGTGCCTCGCTTGTGCTGAAAGGTGGCTGTCCTCAGGTGCTGATCAATCCCAACCCCCAAGCTGCCCAGACATTCACAGAGCTTAGGACTCCCTGCCCCAGCGAGCCCTGGGAGGGTCTAGGCAGTCTTTCTGAGGGGGAGGCTCCCCAGAGCAAGGGGAGAAACCCACCCAGGAGTCACTGCCTCCTAGCCATGGTCAGGACCTTGACAAGCCTTGATGGCTGGCTGACAGAGCAATGCTTCCACTTGAGCAGTGAACAACAGTGTCAGCAGCACTATTACTCCAGAGACAGGACATGGAGACATTCCACACCATGACATTTGGTATGAGCACCTATGAGGCGCCTGAGGCTTGCCCCAGATCCGTCCAGAACTGTGGAATCCTGACAGCACAGAGCCTCTAGCAGCGTTTAGAGATAGAAAGCAAGTATTGTTCATGTTTGGAAAAGCTCAGGGAAGCCACAAGGTAAAAGAATGTGGCTAGGATCTTAGCTTTCTAGAATGGAAACTCCATTAATACCTGGTACCCAAGGCTGGTGAGTGGAGCTGGTACAGGCCCATGGGTGAGGTGAGCTGTGCTGGAAACTTTAAAGGAAAATAATCTACCCCAGGACTTTTCACATCCCCCCCCCCTCTCTCTCTCTCACACACACACACACACACACACACACACACACACACACACACATATTTTGCAAGCACATATGAGAAAATATATATACATATATATAAACATCTCATGCCATTGTTCAGAAGAACCTGTGGTTTATCTGCTGATCGGAAAAATATCAATGAATGACCAATTTCAGCAAGGTCCTTTAAAGGAAGCTTCTAACTTTACCTTCGAGCATTTCTACTTTACCAGGAGAGGAATTATTATTGTATCAGTGCGGTATTTCCACATAAGACTCAGCTTCAAGAGGGAGGGACCAAAGAAGAGACCTGAAGCCCAGCCTCAGCCTAGGTCCAAGCCAGCACAACTAGCAGCCAGTGACCTGACTTCATGAACACTGATTTGGAATAACAGGAAACTCAATCACACCAGGAACGTGCTTACTGTCCACAGATGTCACCACAGACATCACTCAACGCTCATGAAGGCCAGCCACAAACAGGTTATGGAGTCACTCTATCTCCCTTCCTTCATCAAATCCCAAAATACCATGACATCCAGGCCAGGGCCTCTGAGGACACACAGAGGAAATCCAAGTGCATGTAACAGGGACTCAAGGTGTGGTCCCCTCTGGCCAAGAGGCAGCAAGGCCCAGAGAGCTAGTGGAACATGGGAGGCCAGGAAATGAATGGAGACCAGTGGGAAAGAGGGGAAGACACTTGTTGGGTACAGCTGGCACCAGGAGATAGCTGGCTCTGTCTGGGGTCCCTGCCTCCAAGGGAGGAAGCTTCTGTTTCCACGTACTTCTCTTAGAGTCCCTGATGTCCCAGGTACCTGGCTGAGGACAGGTGGGACTCCCAGAGAAGGTGAACAGTCACTTCCTTGGAAGACTTCCTTGCCCTAGAGCTTTCTGAGGAATCAGAAAAGACATCCTTTCCAGGAAGCCCAGCGCTTTATCATCTGAGGGCCTGCTGATGCTCAGTGAAGATGGGGCTTGTGGCCACAATGCCAGTCACAGGACTCAGGAGGCCCCGCCAAGCTTAGCACCTAGCGATGTTCTATTCAGGTGCCCCACACCCACCTCAAAAGAGCCTATGAAGGGAAATGAGTGACTGGGACTAGGGGCTTTTCAAGGCCCTGGCAGCTGCTCTAGAAGTCACCATTCTGCTAGACGTAGAGATGTCCCTAGCTGCCCAAGGCAAGGACAATGCATGAAGGCTACTCTGGGTCCTTTGGAAGGCACATCCCAGCCTGGCTGAACTTCCTTTGAGAGGTGGGGACAACCAGCTTCACAGGTTAGCTGGAATACAAACCATGAGGAAGGTCATACAGGAAATGACCCCAGCCATCTCGCAGCAGGACGGCCTCCCCACCGAGGCATCCATATGGTGCTACTTTCCAGACCGGCTCTCACCTGCCCTGCTGTTCCCACCTCCACACCTGTGCTCCCACAGCTGTGCTCACGGGGCACATTCTTCCTCTCTTCCTGCTTCCCGAGGGCTCAGACCAACCTCAAGCTCCCGCATCACGCTGGATAGGCCATGGGATGCGCTGGCCCCATCGCCCTACAAGGAAGGACTTGTGGCCCAGCTTTAGGGAGCAGATCAGCAGACAGTCCCTGGCTATCACCCCCAGGCTCAGCTATAGAGGGTGGCTCTGCCCAAGGTCACCTCCCTGGGACAGCTGTCCCTGGTGATGGGGTAAGGTGGGGTCCAGAGGCCCAGTGACTTCAGCCCAAAGGGATCAACTCCATTGGGCAAATTCACCCCAGAGCTCCATGCTGGGTCGGTTAAGGCTTTGCACGGCCTGCATTTGTTTCTCTGACCTCTGCCTCTGCCTCTTCTTTCATGGGTATTGATCCCCAATAAGCATTTTGAATCCAAACTCAGCCTCTGTTCCTGGAGAAGCCAATGTGCATGACCCCCAACCTCTCCACAGAGTCAGTCATCAGCCAGTGTCAGCCCAGTGCTCTTTCTCCCACAGATGACACTCATGGGCTTTGATAAGCACATGGAACAACTGAGCTCTGCTCTTGCTGGCGGAGCTCCTGTAGATCCTACCTCTCTCCTGGCTTACTCACAGGTGCTCATCAGGGAGACAAAATGACAAGAGGCCAGGGATGTGGAGACACCATCGCCAGGATACAACCCCCTTGGCTGCCAAGGACACTCAAAGCAGGCTGACTCCCAAAGGCAGCACAGGGAGATGCTTCCCTGGGAATTTCCACATCCTGGGATCCAGAACGGAGGCTCATCAGTACCTCATCATCCCAAGTGACGATTCAGCCCTTTATTCCCGAGAAGGCCAGCTTCCATTGCACCTTCTCATCAGCAATGCTGCTACTAGATGCAAACAGCTCTGGTTGCCACAGCACTTTAACCAGGACAGTGTGACAGCACCGTAAATGTTAAAAAGGTTATAATTAGAGATGCTGTTAAAACAACACAGGGCTTAGTGTTACTAAAGATGTGTGCAGAGTTTAGTGCAATATAAATGACAAGGTTTACGGGGTCATGCCGAGATCGTTGAGCAGCCTGACATTCTGAGGGGACACTCAATGGATGCCCATTCGTGCTGTAACTTCTCTTGGCTAAGTCTCCTCTCTCTGATCTCAAAGTTCTCAGGAACGGTCATCCAGGATGTGTCAGTCCCCATAAAGAGGTGATAAGACCTTGCCATTTAAAGGGTAGGAAAACCACTCTGGGACACAAGCTAAAGCTTGTATGTGGACCATGCAGTTCCTGCAGCTGCAGGAGATGCTATCTTCCACATGTGCAGCTCCCAGCACAGCAATGCTCAGATTTTAAAGCGAGGTTGCAGAGGAAGGCTCGCAACCATCAGAACTCCCATGATTTCAGCCTGAGTCTGAAGACGGCACATGACACAGAGGACAGGCAATCAGTGAACCAACAGTGCTAGGAACTGGAATAGCACCGACATTGGTCAAGTTCTCTGCACATATTTTATCCTAATGATAAGCCTGCATGGTGAATGTTCGGAGATGAAGTAATCAAGGCTCAATGAGCAGGTAACTAATCCAATATCACACAGCTGATCAGCAGCAACATGTAAATTTGAATTCAGGTCTCTGGCTCCTGCTTTGGCTATAACCAGGTTATATCTGAGGAGAGAACCAACATCTACTTTTCACCCCATGTACTTGTACATTATTTGAATGTTTTAGCAAAAGCAGGTCTTTCCTGTATAACTTTGTAAATCTTTAAAGCAGCAGCAAAAAGAATTGAGGGGTAAGAGAAATGGTCTTGTTCTATGGAAAAATGTATCATAACTTGACAATATCTACCAACAGCCATAAAATGTGTTTACTCTATATTATGATACTTGTATTTCTAGGCATTGATCCTGAAATAATAAGCAGAGGGGGATAAAGTTACATGTTGTTGTTGTTAGATGCCATTGAGTCGAGTCCAATTTATAGCCACCCTATGTACAACAGGACAAAACACTACCAGATGCTGTGCCATACACACCATCTTTTTTTTTTTAATATTGCAGCCACTGTGACAATCCATGTAGTAGAGGGTTTTCCTTTTTTCATTGACCCATCAGTGTCCCAAACATGACGTCTTCTTCAGTGATTGGCCCATCCTGACAACATGTCCAAAATACATAAGATGCAGTCTAGCTATCTTTGCTTTCATAGAGCACTCTGCTTGCACTTCTTCTAGGATGGATCTGTTGGTTCTTTTTGGCAGTCCATGGTATACTCAATATTTGTCTCCAGCACCACAAATCAAAAGCATCAATTCTTGTCTCCCTTATTCACTGTCCAGCTTTCCTAAACATATGATGCGACTGAAAATGGTATTAATACCATGGTATTAATCAAGTCCACCTTTACCTTCAGTGTGACATCTTTACTTCTCAACACTTTAAAGAGGCTTTTGCAACACAGCTTTCCCCAATGCAATAGTGTCTTTATCTTGACATGTTACTTTTAATAATATACTAGAAAGATAACTCAATGTCCAAACACAGAGAATCAAGACTCGATGTCCCAGTGATGGATAGAGGGAGGATGATGTCATTAAAATATTTTTGAAATAGTAGCAACAGGGGTAAATTCTCATTACAAGTGTCTAAGTTTAAAAAGTAACAAGTAGGGGTTGGGAGTATAGCTCAGTGGTAGAGAGGTCCGCCTAGCATTCACAAGGCCCTCAGTTCAAATCACCAGCACCACACCTGCGTGCACACACATACACAGTAACAAATATGCAACTATGCTAAATATCAGTGTATACAAATGCTGGTATATGCATTCCCCACCTCAGGAGAACACAAAAGAATATATGAAGATTTTATACAATTGGAGAGAGGTTTCAGGGATTAGGGTTGAGCAACATGGCTAGAAAACTTTTGCTTTTCATTTTATACTTTATAATTTATTTCAATGATTTTTACATGTGTTACTTCATTTTTTAAAAAATAAATATATTTAAATGTTTTACATATATTATGATCCAATCATGTTTTCATTATATAATAATAAAATATAACCAAATATCATTGTATTGCAGAATGGCAAATGATATCACTTTCTCTTTATACTTTTTTAAAATAATTACCAAGCTTCCTATGATAAACACAGACTTTTATCATCATAAAAAGAAGTCTCTTTTAAAATTTTAGCTCACCTATAAGAAAGAGGATGTACTACCTCTAACAAGAACCCTAGAGAATTTGAATTTTGGTTAACAGATATTTCTTACCTCAGACTCACCCAAGGGTCATACTGTTGTAAGTCCAGAGGACAGAAGGGACCCATCAGACCCACTACAAGAGCCTAGTCAAAGTAGCAAATCAAATCCTTATTGGCTTAGCTAAAGTCCCAGCTGAAGCTACATCCCCTCACCCCTGGACCCCTGAAATACATGGGACTCTGACCCAGAGGCACCCCAGAATTAAAGGGGAGAATATTCCTTTCACTTTCATCTTGAGCAATCCACTGGCTGGAGGACATTAGACAGACAGAAAGAGGAATCTTGTGCCCTTACCTGTGATCTGTCTTCCAAGGATAGGTCATGTATGCCATATGTAATGCAACATGGGGCTCACAAAGAGGACCTAGACCTCGACTCTGTCCCCTAAGGAGGGTGCAGTCCAGAAAGAGAGGTAAGAAGGCACAGAGCTGACTCAGACCTCAGGCAGAAAGCAAATATAACCCTAACCCCCGAGATACAGATAAAGGGAAACTGGCGTTTTGAGGGAGGAAGCTCCTTTCCAGTCTAGGGCATAACGACAGCTTCCAGTGAGATGGCACAGGGTCTGGGGCTGAAATCTGAATATATTGAAATATAGACCCAGTTGCACCTGCCTAGCTGTAGGCAGACAATGCAGCACGTGGACCACCTGTTCTAGCAACTGCCCCTTCAGCTCAAGTGGCAAGGCTGCCAGCCACAGCCACATCTGAGCACCTACAACTCCAGAGCCCTGAATGCCTGGATATTTTTGCCCTGGGGATAGAGCTCAATCACAAACCCATAGCAAACAAGTTTATGGATTGTCACAGAATGAATGTATTTGAAATTTATAATTCTCTCACCACAGGAAACTAGGCTTAACAAATATTTTCCTGTAGACCACCCCTGGCTCTGATTGAATTCCTTACTCCATGTCTCTCCCCCCACCCCTATAACTGACACTAATATCAATGAAAATAAAAGCAAGGATCCTATATTTGCTTAATGATCTTTACTGCCTTAGACATGGGCTGGCATTCCAAGGGAGCGAAGCAGTTTTTAACAAAATTCATCAAGACTCTCCTTTCTCCTACCCTGTACCTGGCCACCAGAAGGAAGGAGACAACAGACTCTGGTTTTCTCTCTACCTACCTATTGCCCATGGCACCCAACAACAACAACCACCCTGCTGCCCAGAGCAGTCCAGTTCACCCACACAACTGCAGTAAGACTGGCCACACCTTGTGGTCATGCCCAGGTCACATGTGGGATCCTCCATCAGACAAAATGATCATATGAAGAGAACTACACTGAGGGGCAAAAGCAGGCAGGGGACAGGGAAATGACACAACTGATGTCACACCAGAGTTCTTTTCTAGATGGACTCAGTAGGTTAACTTGTGCAAAAGTTTATTAGAAAATGAAGCAAGTGAGTTCACTTAATTGGGCATGAAAGATATATTGGATGGTGATGAGGAGGCGAGGTGATGATCTATTTATAATCAACAAAGTTGTATCCAGCTACTGGGATAATTATACACTTTAGAAATGCACGAATAAAAGTTCTTTCATACAAAGGAAGTTGGGGCCATTAAGGGAAAATCGTGTCAAGGAAGCTTCTGTCTGCCCATGAGTACAATGCCACCATGAGAGCTATTAGCCATTTGGCTTTGGTTAACCGTAGTTGTAAACTGAGGGCTGAAGACTCACTAAGTTCCTGCCTAAAAATGAACCCTCCCAGGAGGAAGTATGTGGCCTCCTTCTGCTTCTGTTAATCTTTCCTTAACCCAGACCAGGCACATCTTGCACCTGCTCCATTGGTTTTGATTTCCAACTTCACATTTAAGTTCCAGCTCTTAGGTCCTCCCTAGTTGAGAGGCTGATAAAGATGCTGGACACTGGAGCATGGCATTTAAAGGTGAACAGATCTGAACTCAGACCCCACATTGGATAAAATTCCATAATCCTACCTGAAAGATAGGAATGATTGTGCCTACATGATAGGGTTGCTGTTAGGACAAAACCTGGCACAAAGACAAGGCTGGTATACAGAAAAACCTCATTGTTATGCCACAGGTGAAGCCATGGTAAAGGAAGCCCCATGGTTGACATCAGTCCCATAATAACTGGTGATTCCAGCTTGACCTGTTTGTATACAGTTCAGGCTGGCTCCCATGACCAGCAGTTGCATTGCTGAGGGCTCACAAGTATTCAGCTTAGCAATTCAATCAAAAACTATTTTCACAGATAAGCCACAAGATCATTAGAAGAGAGATTTCAGAATCTATCTTCTAATAACACCCAATAAGAAATTCTAGCACATACAAGAAATTCTAGAACACCAGAGGTCAAAAAATCTTATCCTACTATTCCAAGACTCTCCAAAGAAAGTATCAGGGGCCAGATCTACCCTTCTACTGGAAATAATGAAAAACATCAAACAACACATTTGAAACAATAGTCTTCAGACAGTGGAACTCAGGCAGGGCAGAACAACAATCCCTGATCTGTTACCCCTGCCTCCCACCTGGAGAGACTGTCCAGTCCACAGTATAAAGAAAAGGGTACTGGCTTTCTCCTCATTGACTTAAGAAAATGGTGGGTTTTCAAGGAGGCCAAAGAAGCTAGAGTTCACAGGGAAGGCACTCTAGAGATCAGCCACAAGACCCCCTTGAGTCTTTAGCTAAGTATCCTAAGCATAGCATGTGTGACAACTACCCAAGGCAGAGAGGGAAACACCACAAAGGACCAGAGAGAACAATTCCCAAGCTCATACTGGAGTGAGAATAGTCCGTGTTCCCACTGGCCAGAGTGGAAACTTCCAAATTCCCAGGGCACCAGGTAAACTGGGGCTAGGATTTAGCTCAGTTGGTAAAGAACTGCTCTACAGTCTCTCAGGTCCTGAGATCGATTCCCAGCACCATAAAAATGGGAGAAGGATGTGGCAATCCACTCCCCAGGCAATCCGGGAACAATCAGCCATTGAAAACCCTATGAGGGTCGCTATGAGTTGGACACAACTCAATGGCACCTAACAACAACGACAACAGGTAAACTACTCAGAATAGTATTGCTTCTACAGTGGGAAAAAAGTTAGCCCTAGATTAAGGAAGCTCTGGTGCCTCCTAATAAAATGTAAAAGCAAGACCATAGAAGACCAAACTGTATTCACCTAACTTAATTGCATCCCAGAATAAAAGCTCAAGAATATTTGTAGAAGTACCAAAATATCCAACACCCACCAAGGAAAAATGACAATGTCTGGAATCCAACCAAAAATTACTAGGCATTCAAAGAAGCAGGAAAATTCAATCCATAATGAAAAGATAGTTAAAGAGTCCTCAACTTTGCAATCACATGGATGGTACATTTCAAGACCTTGCCAAAGAACCCACCTAGTCCTAGAAATGCATTTTAAAGTGTTTCTCTAGATCCTGCCAAGAGATTTGCTCTTCTTTTTTCATTCTAGATGATTATTCTAGGTGGAGAAGGAAAAAGAAGTGACTCCCACTTTCTATTTTGTTTCCCATAAGAGTCCCAAAAAGCGATGCTATCCCATTTCATTCATCTTCTACCTCGGTACCTGTGATCTTTTAAAGGTCTCTGCTTTTCCTCAGCAGTTTGTACTACTTTTAGGTAATGGTGTTTCAACTTCCCTGAGCCTCTTTTGATCTGTCCTCAGATGAGTCTAGTCTTCATTCATAAGATTCTGTCTGCTAAAATCAGAATTCATCAGCAATCACTACACATGAATATTTTCTTTTCTTTTG
This sequence comes from Pedetes capensis, assembly GCA_007922755.1. Taxonomy (NCBI): domain Eukaryota; kingdom Metazoa; phylum Chordata; class Mammalia; order Rodentia; family Pedetidae; genus Pedetes; species Pedetes capensis. The sequence continues at coordinate 257,747 of VMDO01000564.1, read as the reverse complement.
ATGCTTTCACTCCTTTCCTTCTTCATTTGGCGATTAGTGAGTTAATTAATTAGTGGAGTATATTCAAAGTGCCATGGTTAGTGTCTTTGATCACTCAAGCTATTCTCTCTCTCTCTCTCTCTCTCTCTCTCTCTCTCTCTCTCTCTCTCTCTCTTTCATTTCCCTGTCTTTTTCTTTTTCTTTTTTTTTTTCAGTTCTCAATAATTGAGTTCAAGACTTCATGCATGCTAGGCAAGTGCTTTACCACTGAGCAGCAACTTCAGCCTCCTTTATATTTTTTATTTTGAAACAAGGTCTTGCTAAGTTTCACAAGCTGACTCTGGCCTCAAACTTATAATCCTCCTGTCTTACCCTCTGGAGTTGCTGGGATTACATGGCACCTGGCTATATTCTCTTTTAAGGTGCTCACAGGTCCACAGCAATCTAGACAAGCAAGAAATCCATAAACAGGCCCAAGCATTTCAAGGTTGTGCTTCCTAGTTATCCATCCTGTATGAACAGGATCTATCTGTTCCATTGATCTTCCTGCAGTGAGGGCACCTGAGAGAGGGGGCCAAGCAACTGGAAAGGTGGACCCCACAGGCACCCTGCAGCAGCCTCCCCATACTTTCCCACTGCCACTGCCATGGTAATTCTCAGTCTTTATAGTCATAAAGTGCTAAATAATGTGCCAGCTTTGGTCTTTTGGTTCATCATTCATTCCTTCACTTAAGGAAATGTTTATTAGTACCTACTTCATGCAGAACAGCACTTCCTTTTCTATTTTTCAGAATTTGAAATTTAAAATATAATGCCATTTACATTAAAGTCCCCCAAAAAGAAATACTTAGGTATAAATCTAAAACATATGTATATGGAAAACTACAAGGCTGTATGAATGCCATCAAAGAACTAATAAATGGAGAGACATCCCATTTTCATGGATAGGAAGCTCAACATTTGTCAAGACATCAGTTATTCTCAACTTCATAGGTTCGATACAATTCCAACCAAAATTGTAACAAATTATTTTGTAGATCTCAACACACTGATTCTAAAAATGTATAGAGAGAGGCAAAAGTCCCCAAACAGCCTGCACAATACTGAGGTTAATATACTAGGTTAGAAATTGATAATACTCAGCTTCAAGTCTTACTGTAAAGTTACAGTAATTGAGACAATGTGGTAGTCATGAAAGAATAGAAAAATAAAGCACTGGAACATAATAAAGAGCCCACAGAAACATAGTCAATTTGTTCCCCTTACACCGCCCCATACTTGGTTTTTGAACCCAGGGGGCCTTGATATTGCTAGGTAAGCTCTCAACCACTGAGCTATACCTCCAGCCCTTTTTCATCTTCTATGTTGAGACAAGGTCTTGCTAAGTTATACAGGCTGCCTGTGGCCTCAAACCTGTGATCCTCCTCCCTCAGCCACCCGAGTTGCTGGAGTTGCAGGTCTGCACCACCACACCTGGGTGCACTTTCAATCCCTCTATCCCTTTGGAACCTCATACTGATCTTGAAAGGAAGGACAGGCAGGTATCATTAGCCCCATTTCAGAGGTGAGAAGCTGAGGCCTCTAAAAGGAACTGAGTAACCCTTTCCAGCTAATGAAAGGTGGAGCCAGGAGCTTGAACCCCTGACTTCCAGAACCAGGGCTCTAAGGACAGAGCCTAGGCCTCTGCAGTCACACCACCAACCTGGCGACAAGGATGAGTGGGAATGTCACCCACTCTTCCTGCCCAGCCCACTCTCAGCTTCCTGAGATCTGCCCCACTCCGAGGGCTTCTCTGCAATCACATTAGATGGGTTCCCACAAAATTCAGGTGGGCTTCACCCAAATCTCCACATGTCCTCACTGCCAAGGTAACAGGGTGGATGGAACCAGGCAGGTCTGAGGGATCCCAGGACGGATTCAGGGAGGGCCCAAGGCCACTCCACCCTGGGTCCCTCCACCTGCCCTTGGACACCACCTTCAAGGACATTTCCATCAAGCCTGATCACACAGAAGGCCCATCCCCCATGGAAAGGCAGGCTGGGAAATGACTGGCCCTTGGGTCAGAGCAGAGGCAGCCAGAAAGCAACTCCTCCCCCATCACTGCTGCTCAGGGTGGAAACTGGGTCAGAGGCGGCCAGCCCATTCATTTAATCCAAGCTCCCCCTCTCCATTCAGCTTTTAGTCTTCGGAGCTTTCAGGCAAAAGAAGCACTATTTCCTCTGCAAAATAAACAAAATAAATTAAGCCTGTGCTCTTTGATCTTGGGGCTTTTGTGTGGCTGATGGACTGAAGAGAAACAATCTGCTGTCCTGCTGGCATCTCAGAGACACTGCAAAAATTCAGTCACAGCTTGGGGAGGCCGAAAGCCAACTTCTGGCTACCAGCCAGGCACCCTGCTTGAATGGAGTGTGGCTTAGGAAAGGTGAATTGCACCTTTGAATTAATAGCCCCACCTATGAGCTCCCTTGTCCCTGCCAACCATTCTTGAAGGCAAAGAGTGGAGGCACCAAGCCAGAGCTACAGGCACAATTCTCCTCCCTGAGGACTGAGGCACAAGAAGGTTTACTGGTTTGCAAAAGCCACGCAGCCTCTTGGAGGCAGAGCTGGGATTAGAAGCCAGGCTGGGCGGGGAATGACTTCAGCTACCCTCCCATAGCTTGCATACACACACACAGACCTCAACACCCCATTAGTTTAGGTTCCTCTAGATGAAGATATGTGATAGGGATACCCATACAAGTTGAATTAGGTGAAAATATTGACAGCCAATCATTTTTTGGATTCAAAAGTGGAAATTTCGTGTGGTTTGAAAAAAAATAGTTTATTTGGGTAACAATTCTAGAACTGGTAGAGTGGAAAATAAGAATGAAAGGAAAGAGAGGACATGTGGGGTTTATTAACAATCATGACCCAGCTGTAGACAACTGAGGCTTAGTCCCATTCAAGATCTCTGGGAGACAGGGCAGAACTATCCTGCTGGACAGAGATACCAGACAATCTGGCAATCTGGCCCTCAGTCACCCTGCAGAGCATTTCTATCACCACCGAAAGGTCTATGGGCAGTGCTTTGGAGCTGTGCCTGCTGCAGGGAGGGATCTGGGGTATTTACACTCCCACGAGGGCTATCATCAGCAAGGGCTGCTCCTGAGGGTGCTCACTCTTGGCTTTTCCAGCTCTCCTGGATCCCACTGCCAAAGCAGAGGGGAAGCCACTGACATTAGGAGCAGTTGGGTGGGACAGAATGGAGAGTGCTGGGGGACATGGGTGGGACACTCGCAGCACCTGCCTTAATCACCAAGTCCTCTCGTGTATAACCCACTGCTCTTGATAAAGCCCTTCTGTGCACAGGCATTTCCACAGCTCCTTCCCAACTGGTATGTGGTCCCAGAATCCTCTGCCCTGCTGAGAAGCCATTCTCCCTGGGACAATACACATGGAAGAAGGCCCAATCCAGGCCTTCCAAGCATTTATGATCTGCAGCAGGTTTCTAGGACATAGATCACAGCATGGGACAAATGCACAAACTTGACCAATAAACTAAATGAGGGAATTTTTACAGACAATACTTTGGGAATGCCTGCAGCTGTAGCCCTGTGGCATCCGATCCCATCAGATCTTGGAAGCTAAGCAGGGTCGGGCCTGGTTAGTACCTGGATGGGAGACCGCCTGGGAACACCAGAAGCTGTAGGCTTGGGAGAAGGACCTGGAAACCCCCTCCCAACAATCAGTCTGCCATTGAAAACCCTATGAATAGCAGAGAAGCACTGACAATAGTGTTTCCCCTGCTGTACAGAGGGTCGCTATGAGTCGGATACTGACTCAATGGCACCTAACAACAACAACAACTTTGGGAATGATGCTAGACTAATGGCATTTCAGTATTGCCTCCAAGAACTATCTAGAACTTGAGGCAGAATGGGAAGCTGAGCCTCCCTATCAGCCAGGCTTGTCCCTGAAAAGCCACGTTACAGCAATGCCTACAAAAGAGTCTTGAGATACCACTGTTTTGGTCACAAGCCTGGAAGGCTCAAGGAGGCCTTCTGGACACCAGCACTCAGTCTCTTTCTCAGCCTGCCCTCCTCCACAGAGCCTGCTGTTAACCCAGCATCGTGGCCAGAGTCTCTGTAGCCTTGCTGGAGCCCAGCTGCCTAAGTTCACATCCCATCTCGTACAACCTAACCATGTGGCCTTAGGCACATTATTTGACATCTCTGAGCCTGAGTTTCCTCATCTGTAAAGTGGGCACAACAATAATAGCTTCCCAATGGGAGTGTTGTGAGCACTGATTAAGTCTATGCTTATAAAGATCTTAAAATAGAGGTGACAAACATTTTCTGAAAAGGGCCAATAGTAAATATTGTAGTCATTGCATGCTACATGGTCTCTCTTATGATGTCTCCATTCTGCCCTGGTAGTGCCAAAGTAAGTACAGGCAATAGGAAAAGAAATAAGAAAAAAAAAAAAAGAGGTGAGGGGGCATTGTTATGGTTTGAATATGAAATGTGAATGTCCCTAAGAGGCTCGTGTTTTGAAGGTTTAGTCCCCAGCTGGGGTAAAGAAAACTTTTTAGGAGGTGAGGTCTAGTTGGAAGAAGTGGGTTAGTACAGGTGGGAGTGTACTTTGAAGGGCATATCTTGTCCCTGGCCCCTTCCCTCTCATTCCTCTTTGCTTCCTGGCTGCCATGAAGTGAGGAGTTCTCCTCTCCCATGCCCTTCTGTCATGTTCTGTTGTGCCACATGCCCAGAAATATAGAGCCAGGGACCTTGGACTAAAACCTCTGAAACTGTGAGTCAAAATAAATCCTTCCTCCCTTAAGTATTTTTCTCAAGTATTTTGCCACAGTGATGAAAAATTAGCCCAGGTATGGACATTCCCATAAAACATTATTTATAAAATCAAGCAGTGGGCCAGATTTTCCCAGTGGGCCATGGTTTCTAACTCCTCTCTTTAGAATAATGCCTGCTCTATCTTGAGTGCTACCTAAATATTTGCTAAATGAACAAAGTATGCTGTGGGATGCTGCTTCTCAGGTTCTTCCTGTATTATTTCCTCTACTTCCCTGCTGCAGCACTCCATTAAGGCCAAGTTCCAGAAGCCTTCCTAGCCCCTCTGTTCCCCTCCCCAGAGCGCTGTGCTTGCATGTCTATCAATACATTGCCCCAGCCTGCCATCTGTGGGGCCACTTATTCTGCTGCAGAAGCCAGTGGTTCCTGTAAGGTGAGGACATGATCCAGTGTCTTCATGGCACAGATAGGGCAGCCAGGCCCTGAGAGGTCAAGTGGTTTTCTTAAAGTCACACAGTGAGGGCAGAGTCAGGTCCAGATCAGGTATCCTGATTCTCAATTCAGTGCAGCTTTTAGGCTTAATGAGGCTTCCATAGCAGAGGGGAAGAGACACAGATCCCCTGACAATGGAAGCGGCCTGTGTGTCTATTTCCAGGGCTATTCCAGCACCAGCATAGAGCCAGAGTGGCTCCCTCTCTGAGGCTCTTTACCTCCTGCCTCAGCTCCTCTCCAGCAGTGAACTTCCAAGGTGCCTCCCCTGCGCTGCATAGGCCTGGCTCACTTCTGAGTTGGTCGTGCAAATGGTGTGGGCCCAGGGCTGTGCCGAATGAAACACAGTAGAGCCTGTTTGCTTTTTTCCCCCCTCCTTTCCCCAGTGGGTCCTGCCAAGGGTCCTCTGTGCAGAGTGGACACCAAGGGTAGACTCAGACAGAAGCATCCCACAGGGGACAGGTCCTAGTCTGTCCTTTGTCCAGAGCAGCCCACAGCCCAGGGCTGGAGCCCACCACTGAGGGGACACTTCAGAGAGTCCCAGCCCAAAGCACTTTGCTTCCAGACACACAGATCCAGACAGGCACATGCACACATATGCACACAGTCACAGTCATGCACACATAAACACACACAGCTGCACACAAGCAGCCCCAGGTACACAGACACAGGCATGCACTCACATAAACCTGCACAGGCACACAAAATCACACAGCCCATGCACACACATTAATATTTAGATGTACACACACTGACACTAGCACACATACATTTACACGAGTACACAGGTACACTAGACACACAAACACATTTGTTTGTATATATATATATATATATACACACACACACACAGTAACACATGAGCACTGACAGGCACACAAAGCCACATTCTCAATCATATATACACAAAAACATACATACACACAGAGATGCTGCACATGTTCATACATTCACCTCTATCCCCACAAACTCACAGGGACTCACACTGACCTATACACACAAACACACACACACATGAGCACACACAGAGACCCATGGTCAAGCCCACACTCACACGCCGCCTGAGGCTCTTAGCTTTTCCCTTACAGACAGAACCAACATGCTTTTCCAGAAAGGTATCTAAGGTCCCTGGGAAGGGAACTGGGTGCTGGTTGCTCCCAGGGCCTTTCCACTATCCATAGTGTCCTGCCTGGTGAGGTCACCTGGTGCTCAAGTCTAATCCATGGAGCTGTCACCTCCCTGGGCTGTTAGTCTGTGAGAAGAGCTTGGTTAAGAGGTCTGAGTTCCCAAGCAGACCCCTCTCAGCCCCTCTCAGAGAGACCTTCGTCTCTTGGTAGAATGTAGCTCATCAACACCTCTGCCAGAGTTGGGAGAACCTGGGGAAACCCAAACCAAGTCATTTGGCCACTTGCCAGGGGCTGAAGGCAAAAGGTCTCCCTGGGCTGGGGGTGGGGGCATGGTAGAAACCTCTGACTGAAATGGCCCTGGCTCCATTCCCCAGGGTTTTCTGACAGGACTTCTTAAATAAAAATCACAGCCAGGATCTCACTTCCAATTGAGGGTGACATGGCTGTGGCCCCCACCCAGCTTCCTTTTAGACCACCATCCTGCCAGAGAGTAGCCCAGAGCCCCCCAACCCCAAACAGCTTGGGTAGATACCACTTTTCGGGGCCTCTCATCCCAGTAGGAGGTGCAAAGATTAGGAGACCTGCCTCCTGGCACCCTCACACTGCACTGTCCCAGACCCAACCCAGCATCCCCTCTGGGCCTACGAAGTAGGGTGGATAATCTCTCCTATCTGAACACTAAAAAAACAATGTCAAAGAAAAAGGACTCTGACCTCCTGGGAGATGGGACAGAGGACAGAAGCCACTCACAAAAGCCTGAACAACACCCTTAGGCAGCAGAGAGAAGCCGCTCTGCAGGCTAAGTAATTGACGGAGCAAGCTCTAAAAATACAAACTAGGTTAGCACTCAGGGTGGTTTACTGCTCAGAGAGAGTTAATTCAGCACTTGAATCTCCATGGAACAGGAGCCGTGAGCCCAGAGCAGCAGGCTTGTGAGCCAGGGGGCCCCTCTGAAATTGCCTGACATGTGCCGATTAAAGACTGAACAGGGTGAAAACAGAGAAAATGGGCTGGGGAGGCAATAGGAAGACAGCCTAGGCTTGGGAGGTCCAAGAGAAAGAAAACTGGGAAAAGATGGGGCACAAAACTCTTAACAGGAGGTCAGACAGGTGTCATATGGGATGAAGGGCTATTCATTCCTAGGTCAGGCTGCAAAGGTCCCAGGCTCCTCGATCTATGGAGCCCCTTGCCACTCAACCTGATGAGGTCCCTTGGCCCTTTATCAGAAATCCAGTCTTAAGCCCTACCCTTGGCCTCCCAAATCTGTATCTTCCCAAGAGTCTCAAGAGATTCTCATGTGTGTTAAATGTTAAGAATCATAAGATTGGGAGTCAAAACTCCTGAGGTCTGGTGTAACCATGGCCAGCCAATTGCTGTGTAGTTTTGTGGGAATAGCTTAATCTCTCCTGAGCACTGATCTAGAGGATGACTGAGCCTTGTTTATCTCTCAGAAGTTCTGGAGGCCCCAGTCAGATCTTTCTGCTGCAGACCCTTGGAAAAGTGGGAGAGCCTTTACAAATAAGCCACCCTATTTTCTACCAAGCTGCTCACTTCCCCTGTCTTGAAGTCATTAGTGCAGAGAGGCAGAAGGCGTGAGGATCCTTGAAGGGCATGCTGTAATCAGGAAGAAGCATCCTAATTTCATTATAAGCCTTAATGTCTCTCAATTTAAAAAAAGTCAAAAAAGATACAGCCTCTTGCTAACAAGGAAGCAGCAAATCCAAGTAATGCTAAGTAAGCTAAAGCATTGCATCTAGAAATCCCAGGTCTGGTGCTATCCTCTGAACAGGGGCAATTCAAGCGTCACGACTGAGTTCCCATTTGAGACATGAGGTTTCTGAGGCTCAGAGAGGTGAAGTGAGTAGGTCAAAGTCATACTGCCAATGACAAGTAGGGCCACGATGAGGAGTTAAGCTCCCTACCATCTAAGACAAAGTCAATTCAGTACTTTGGGGTACTGGTGTCCTTGAGAGCCAACCCAGATTGGGGTGAGGACACATAGCCATTCTAACAGTGGTCTAAGCTGAACAGAACCGAGATAAACCTGCCATGGGAGGAAATGACAGCACAGACTTTAGATAGATAGTTTCTAACTTATTGCTTATCCAGGTTTCTTCAAATTCTGCTGCCTTCCATTAGCTCCAGGGCCTAAAAGAGCCAATTGTCTGTCTTCTGCTCAGAACTATGGTTCTGTTTAAACCTACTGGGATTGAGAATCAAAGAACAAAGCACAAATTCTAAACCAAAAGCAAATGAGAGACATAAGCACACCCCCAAAATGGCCTTAGTAATTTAGATGCTGACTTCTGGGAAGGCCTGGCCTGGCTCCTTTTCAGCATCCACACAGAGACCAAACAGAGCATCTCTGGTGATACTCAGAGTATCAGAGCGATCTCTGCATAAACCAGGACCTTTGCCCTCACTGGTTTCCAAGACAGCCAACAGCACACTGCCTGGCCTCCCCTGGGCTTCGGAAAGGGCTCTGCAGGGTGGAGATTCAGCTATATGCAAAGGTGGCAGCCCCTGACCCAGGGGCAAAAGTCAGTTTGCACCTCTGAGGGCATTTTAATCCAACCAGAAAGGCACTGCTGCCTGGCCCTCCCTCCTAGCTCAGGATGGCACCTCCCATCTCTGCAGCGCTTGGCCCTTCCAAGTTTTACAAGGCACCAGAAGATTATGGAAATACTTGTGATTTTAGAGTTTGAGGAGCCTGATTTTGAATCTGGATGCTGCTACTTACTGGCTGCGCCCACTCTGGGTGAAACACCTAACATATTGAACCTCAGCTTGCTCATGTGGAAAATGAGGTTAAAAACACTGCCAGCATCTGAGAGATACACAGAGAACCTAATAGGATACCACACACAAAGCACCTTGTTGACTCCTAGTGAACAGCAGGCATCTAATGAGCATTGGCTCCTTCCTCCAATGTAAGATAAAACAAACTGTCCAAGACCGACCCTCATACATCATATTAAGAGGATGGGCTCGCCCAAGCCAGATTCTCAGTCCCTTCTCTCAGCCCAGGGTTACTCCACTGGAAAACCACACAAGGCACTGCCTGCATTGTGGTCTAGATGTCTGGTGCACCCTGAGGCTGGACAGTCCGCACCCTGCCTCAACTTATAGAGATGTCCATAGGATGCAGGGAGGGGAAAGACAGACCCAAATCCACCCAGGAAGGCAGCTAGAGCACCCCAAGAAAGTGTTCGTGGCAGAGGATCAGCTGGCAGGGTGTGGGAACCCAGGAAGAACACGCCCTGGGCAGGAGCAGCAGAAGCTGGCAGCAAGCCAGGCTGCATGGCCCAGGGATGCTCCTGCCCATCTTTGGCCCCGACCTCTCTGCCCCCCTAACTTGGCTGCCTTCATGCCTCATACCTTGCATTGCCCAGCAGGCGCTCCCTACACAGCTCTCCTTCTCTCTTACTTTTTCTTCCCAACTGGACAGAGAACTTCTGTGGTGGTTTCAATACAAAATGTCCACCAAAAGTCATGTGCTTTAATGTGCAGTCACCAGTTGGTGGTGCTGTTTGCGGAGGTCATGGAACCTTGAAAAGTGGGATCTAGCTTTGTGTAAGGGGCTGGGATTTAGCTCAATTGGTAGAGCACCACTCTGCAGTCTGAGGTCCCGAGTTTGATTCCCAGCACTGCAAAAATGGGAGAAGGACCTGGCAACCCACTCCCAAGGCAATCCCGGAAGAATCTGCCATTGAAAACCCTATGAGGGTCACTATGAGTCGGACTGTGACTCGGACACGACTCGAAGGCACCTAACAACAACAAGCTTTATGTAAGTGACACACTGATGGCAAGCCTAATGAGGTTTTTCACCTGGACCCACAGCTCTGGTCTCTCTCTACTGCCTGCCCTGCAATCCCATGACATCATCTACCATAGGCCCTCCTGCCACTACTGCCACCATGCCCTGCCACCATTATGGACTAATTCTCTGAGAGCTTCCAATAAATCTTTTCCTCCTTAAGTTTGTATGGGTTGGTTTTTCTCCAGTGACAACAGTTGATTAATGCAGCTCCCCATGGGCAGGGGAGAGTCTAGTGTCACTGTGGTCCTCTTGAGCTGAGCACACTGCACAATGAAAGCCTGGATCTGCATCATCTGCTGGGGTCAAGCACCATACTTGGGTGTCACCCAGCTTTCTAAACCTGTTTCTTCCTCTCCAAAGGAAGACTGACATAGCTGCCTATGGTCAGTAGGTTCTTAGTGCATGCACATGTACTTTGCCAAGCTCTGAGAGTGTGACAGTGAAAGAGGTAGACAGGATCCCTGTCCTCAGAGCATATACTGTAGTAAAAGGCAAAGATCAATGGAGTATACTAACAAATATGATTTTATATATGTGTGTGCATATATATATATATATATATATATATATATAGTTGTTGTTGTTAGGTGCGGTCGAGTTGGTATCTGACTCATAGAGACCCACATAGGGTTTTCAATGGCTGACTGTTTCAGGATTGCCTTGGGAGTGGATTGCCAGGTCCTTCTTCCATTTTTGCGGTGCTGCGAATTGAACTCGGGACCTCAGAGACTATAGCACAGCACTCCACCAACTGAGCTAAATCCCAGCCCATATATATATTATATATATTATATATATATTATATATATACTTATATATATAATATATATAAACTGTGATAGATTCCAAGAACAGAGTTCACCACATATAATATATATATATATATATATAATATATATATATATATATATATATAAACTGTGATAGATTCCAAGAACAGAGTTCACCACATTTTATAAACAACCATTGAAGGCTTCATAAGTTATTGAAAGATTTCTGAAAAAGCCCAGCTAAATGTAGCTCTAGCAAGATAGTAAGGTGCAGAAAGGTGGGAGGGAGGGGAGAATATGAGCAAACAGCACTTCCGTGCACAAGATTTCTATTCACTCTGATGCACATTCACAGGACTGGGGACCTGCCTGTGATGCCACATGGAATAATGATGTCCACAGAGTTATGAATTATCACTTTGGACTTGAAAGCCTGGAGAAGGTGAAGTGTGAATCACAGAAACTGGACTTAAAAGAAGGCAGAAGGGAGAGAAGGAGGACGTGAGGTGAGAGGAATAAAGGGGTAGGAAGAAAAAGGAAGAAGAGAGAAAAAGAGAGAAACATAAAGGAAATAAGAAAGAAAGAACCCTAGCCAGGGGAAATCCAGCTAGAAGAACACAGAGCCAGTGCCATGATCACAGGGTGACCTCTAGGCCAGACTGGGAAGGGCATCACATCATGAAGCCAGTGCTGTCTCTACTTGACATGCGCCACCACCTCCCATGGCTCTTGGCCTTCTATATTCATCCACTTAAAAAAATTTTAAATTCCAGATGCTTCTCAGAGGCTTCCACTTAGTGCCTGTGTCAGCTTTCATCTTAATTCATGGCTTATTGCCATACTCTTGACAAGATGGGCCTCACACCAAATGACTACATTTTAATCCACCTCTCTATCAACTGCACTTGCTCACGATGGAAAGTCTAACTCCAAAGCCGTCATCAGCAATCAGGGTGGCTGAGCAGCATTCAGCAGATGTGATACTAGGCAATTAGAAGGCCCCACAAAATCCCGGGGTGCCAGTGGGGATGATCCCAGGCAGAGCAATTTAGTTTGACTTAATCCTCAGCCACAGAAGCCAAGGGTAGAATTCTCCGTCATAGCAGTGGAGTTATGTGGACATTTGGAGCTGACGGAGCCCATAAAGGTCACCTTTTGCTCCAGCGCCTTTACTTGGCTGTAGGGAAAACAAGCTTGAGGTGTTGGAGCCTCAGGGTCACTGCTGCTGCCTGGCAAGGTCAAGGCAAGTTCTTGCACCTCTAGGCTTGTGAGGGAAGAGGGGACGGTGGTCAAACAGACCACAGACTAGGGAGTCCAGCAGTTCCAGAAAGGCTGCACCCATGGGCAGGGAAGCATAGGAGAATTCTTGCCACCTTCTGCATTCACAGAGGCCTCAAATGTCACCTTGAAGCTATCCCTGCAGAGGTTATCCACACGTCTAGAGACCAACTCGTGGAAGGGGGACAAGATGACCCAGACCATCAAGTCTAAATGTTTATCCCATTACCAGAGCTCATTCTGGCAGTGCACTAGGAATGAGTATTAAATTTCATATTAAGTAATTATCCTGTGAATAGCACAATCATATCATGTTTGATTTTTTCTTCTTTTTCAAGGAGCTTGCTTGTTTAATTTATGTAAACATTTAAATAGAGCACAATTTGGCATTCCTTCTTCTTTTCCAATGTCATTAGAACCAGGAGATTCTGGAGTCAGGCTGCCTGACTTCTAATCCTGTACCTCCGTGACTGCAGACAAGTTACTTAGACTCTCTGTGACTACTATGGGCTGATTTTATATCCTCCCCAAAAGTTCATGTCAAAGTCCTAAGTCTCAGTATCTCAGAAGGTGACTGAATTTGGGGACAGGATATTTGCAGGATCTTTAAAGATGTGATTGAGTTACACTTAGGGCATTAGGGTGGGCTCTAATCTAATCTGTCTGGTGTCTTCATAAAGGATACAGAGGATACAGAAGTGTACAGAGAAAGATGAGGCGAAGACACAGGGGAGACATGGTGGCTATTCACAAGTCAAGGTCAAAGGCCCATAGCATTTGCCTCACAGCTTTCAGAAGGAACAAACCCTATAGACACTTTGATCTCAGACTTCCAGCCTCTGTAAGTGCAGGGAAATCAATTTCTGTTGTGTGAACCTCCCGCAAACCCCTCCAGTCACCATTCTTCTCGTGGGATACCTCCTTGCAGAAGAACTTGGCCAACACATGCTTCCTGTACTTCTCATTTCTAATAAAGAGCCAGATCAATCTGGTCAGTCTCAATCCCCTGATTTAACTTGCTTTTGTTAGGTTCCATACAGTCAAGTCTGATTCATAGCGACCCTATGTACAACAGAACAAAATACTCCCTGATGCTGTGCTGTGCCCGGCACTGCCAGTGTTTTTCTGCCATTCATAGGGCTTTTAACGGCTGATTGTTTTGGGAGTGGGCTGCCAGGTCCTTCTCCCATTTTTGGAGTGCTGGGGATTGAACCCAGAGCCTCAGAGTGTGCAGAACAGCACTCTATCAACTGAGCTAAACCCCAGCCCTGATTTATTTTATTCGCCTGAATCAGGAAGGAAGCTTTAGTTACAGCAGAAAGCAGTAGGCTCTGCAGGCAATCAAGCTGCACCCTGTCTGTCTGTTGGCCCCAACCTCCTGAAAGCAGAAGAGTGTGACTTCCCAGCCCCGCAACAGCACAGACTGCCTCGGGCTTCATCCACTTGCCCTTCTCACAGCTGTAGGGCCTGCCGGCCCGGGAACTCCCCACCCGACCCTTCCAAAGCCCTAGGAGGAGTCCTGCTTTTCCTTGGTTTCACAAAGGTTGACACCTCAGGGGGCAGCTGCTGGTCTACAGGGCACCCAGGCCCCCAGCTCATGGAAATTGAGACCCCTGTTTCAGTGGCTTGGAGAAGGCTGGCTTCTGGTCAAGCCATTCCCCTGGGAGGTGGGAGCTGACACACCCCTGAGCAGCTCTCCCAGCCACCCGATGGCAAAGCAACCCGCTGGTGGTCCCTTGTCTAGAAACTTGTCTTGCAAAGGGCCCTGAATATGACAGTCACCAGAGAGGACTCCTTAGCGCCTGGAACAAGTGTCCTAGGGGTCATGGAAAAGACCCCAAGGGTGTGTGAACTAACCAACAGCTGCCCAAGAGACATCTGGGGACAGGCCAGTCAGTGAAGGGAGGGCCACAAAGACTTGGAAACCAACAAGGCCTCGTGAAGCATCACCTATGAGCAAAGATTGGCCAAATTGTGAACCTCCAGCAGTTTGCTACTTCAGCAAGTAGGGGACATTTGGTGACTGTGGCTCCTTCTAACCCTATATGGCAGGAATGACTACAGTTAAGGTCACTTAAAACCCAGAAACCAAAGCCATCCTGACTCAGGAAGGAATTTTAATTTGTTATTGCATTTTCCAAATGATGGCTGGACAGGGGGTTGGGGAGATTGTGGGCAATTAGCAGTAGGTTTGAGGCCAAAAACAGAGCCACAGAAACCAGAATCAGGAGAGCTCCTCAGTGTCTTTTCAGTTGCAGTGAGGAATAGGCCATCCAGAGAGACAGATTTCTTTTTTAATTTTAATCAGCTAATAGCAGGTAAAGAACTGAGGATGCTGCCAAAGATTCTGCGAGTCCCATCAGTATGATGAGCAAGGAGGCAAGGGTTAGGCAAGTGCTGCTAGTGCCTCTGGCTCCCTCCTCTCTGGGCTTCTTTTGGAGGGATGTAGGATTTGGGGCAGAGGCAGAAACCCCAGTGCCCTCCTCACTACGTGTCCACCAACTGCAGAGATCCAGGAAGGAGAAGCAGGTGGAATTCTATGTTCACCATGCCAAAAAAAAAAAAAAAAAATCCCCTGCATCAGCACTGAGCCTCCATCTTGCTCCTGCCGGGCCCTGCAGTACAGGAGCCTGTGGAACCACTCACTTTCAGATGTAGCCTGTTTTCCTCAAAGGTTCCCAACAAAGACTGTGGACTTCAATCAGCCAAGTCCCATCTCCACCCAGGATGATGGTTGTCCCTAGGAGGCAGGCACTGAAAAGGTTGCTGTGACCAGAACTGAATAGTCACATCCTTAAGTCACAGGGTGGTAGAAGTTCCTGCAATTCTCTCCTAAGGAGATGCTGAAGGATAAACTTGGGGCCTTAGGCCTGGAGCCACAGCAGATAAGAGCAGCATCAGCCCTGGTCTTGAAGTCAGAAGAACTGCAAGTGGTTAGATACATTCTCTCTCCTGTTCAAGGTGCACAAGAAGAGCAGGAGGAGGATTTAGAAAGAAGAAATGCCCTCTTGGTTTTCAACAGAACTTGAATTTCATAAGACGGGGGGGCCTCCTTGGGTAGATACAGACTCCCTGGCACTGGAGGCATTTAACAGGGAGTTCGACGGTCCCTCAATGGAACTCTGCAGCAATGATACAAGCATCAGGTAGGATAGGTGACCTTTCAAATTCCTTCCAACCTTGAGATCCTCCGATTCAACAGAATGAACACAAAGCCACCAGAGACCTCTCGGTCACCTGCTTGCCAGGCTCTCCTCTGGGCCTAAAAATAAGATTCCCAGAGTCCTGATCCAAATCAGATTCTTAATAATGTGTTGCAGTGGCTATAAATATGTGTCTTTGAGGGCCAGCTAATATAATTATCTTAATCAGCTATGCTCCCTAGAAGGACCGCCAGCTCTCTCCTTGGCCCTCCCTGCATTTTGAACAGGCTCTCTCCTCCATGACCTCAGCAGGGCCAGCCTTGGAGCAGCAGTCACAGGCATGAAGGTGAGCGAGCATTGGCAGTCTCTTCAGTCTCTCTCTCTCTCTCTCTCTCTCTCTCTCTCTCTCTCTCTCTCTCTGTCTCTCTCTCTCTGTCCCTGCAACATTCATTTCATGCTATGGTCTCACAATCTCTCATTCACCAGGACTTCCAACAGAAGTGAAACTGCAAATGTCTGCAGGACCCAGACAGACAGCAAAAATGTGTACATCAGGCCCAGGGTAACATGAAAGAGCGGTTATGGACTCAATTGTGTCTCTTCCTTTCCTCCAGGACCTCCAAATGGGCCTGTATTTGGAGACAGGGCCTTTAAAGAGGGGATTGACTTAAAAGGTGTTCCTTAGAGTAGATCCTAATCCAACATGACTGATGTCCTTATAAGAAGAGGAGAGCAGGACACCATTGTGCACAGAGAGAAAACCACGTGAAGACGCTGAGAGGTGATGGCCACCTGCAAGCCAACAAGAGAGCTCTGAAGAAACCAGCTCTGCATACACCTTGACCTTGGACTTCCATCCTTCATAACTGTGAGAAAATAGATGTTTATTGTTTAAGCCCCCAGTTGGTGGCACTGTGTCCTATAGTCCTGGCAAATGCACACAGGTGGTGGTGCATGTCCTGTCCAGAGATTCCAAATTGTATCTCTCTCTCTCTCTCTCTCTCTCTCTCTGGACCAGCCAAATAAAAGAGCCCTGGACCTCTCTTTCACTTGTGTGTGGAATTTCAAGGGAAAAAGGACAAGAAGGTGTAGAAGAAAAGATACTGAGCCCTCGTCAGGAGAACTGGTGGATCCATCCCAGGTGTATGGTCTTCCAAACTGCTTAGTCATCTTGGCCCCAGCCCATCACCAGTTAACTGAAACACTTGGACCAAATGACCTCTAAGGGTCCCCCTGACAATGACATCCTTCTCCCAGGTTCTAAGGTTTGAGGATCCTCAGAGATAAGGGACAGCTGTGAAGTATGAACCCTGATGGGAGAGGCATGCAGGGCAGTGGGACCACCACAAGAGAAGCACATAGAGGAATGGGTGATGTCAGCAAGGAGGGACTGCATGGCTGATTCATGGAGCTAAAAGACTCAGTTGCTGTCCTCACTCCTGTCCATACTCACTGTGGCCAGGCCCCCCAGCCCATGTTCATAAATGAGCTAACAGTAGGGTATGGGTGATATACCAGTAAAACATCCTACCATGCCAAGCACACTCACCATTCTGAGTGGACAAGAAGAAAGCACAAGTGCCTAGTGGCTCCTCACACTGACATGGGTGTCTATCAAAATCCCCATGAACCCCTAGAAAAGCAGGAAGAGCCTTCAGTTACACTTGGAGTTGGCCTCTCATCTTCCCACCACAGACCTGGCCACCAAATTGCTACACAGTTCTACAGGTGCTGTAGGATCCTAGGTTTTGTGCTGGTGAGACAGAAAAGACGCAGTAGCAAGTGTTTTCCAACAGCTCCATAGAAAGCTACAGTGATATACAGAGGGTCCTCATGCAAGCTTAGTGCTTCATGCTTTACATGGAGCAGTCACCAATACTATCTCTCTTATATTATTGTTCCCATTTTATAGATTAAGAAACTAAGACTAAGGGAGGTTAAGCAAAACAACATGGTAAGAAAAAAAGAAAGAAAGAAAGAAAGAAAGAAAGAGAGAGAGAGAAAGCAAGAAAGGAAGAAAGAAAGAAAGAAAGAGAGAGAAAGAAAAAGAGAGGGGGGGAGGGGAAGGGAGGGAGGGAAAGAGGAAGGAAGGAAGGGAGAGAGAGAGTAGAAAACCCACAAGGCTTAGGCTCTTACCTTGACCTTGATCAAATCAAAGTTATTTAACACTTTGTTACCCAGTCACTTGCAAATGAAACCACATAGCTAGCACTGGCAAAGTCACAACACAATGACCCAGAACACACCATTCGGTAAATGAAAATAATCTCAGAACTGAAAGAACTTTTGGCAATCACAGGTCTGATGATCCCAGTTTTCTGGCCAGGCAATTGAGGTCCAAAGTACCTTTCACTCAGAGGCGTATAGCAAGGCTCTGGCAGGCTAGGACAAGGGGCCAGGCTTTTTTCTGTCCCACAGACCACCTGGCCCTGTGGTTGTACCTTGAAAATCTTCCTCTTTAAAAATGCACAAACTACAAAGAGAAAGTTCTTCTGGGATATCTACACTGGGTTGCAAGGAGAGGTCCTCAGCCCTCCTCTGGAATCTGGACCCTTCCTCCAGGCGCAGGCTGCAGGCCTCCGGCAGTGACTTTCAACAGGAAAGCAAATGAGTTGAGTGCTATTCTCACAGGATAAGGCTATTGGGAGCTTCTGAGAGGACTGGAATTAGAAATTCTAATTATTAGAACTCTCGGAATGCACCAAAAGACGATTTATAATTAGCACATGTCAAAAGGCCATCCCAAAAGGCAATGCAGTATTAGTCAGAAAATAAAGATGGTCCCAGAAAGGGATTGTGGAGCTGGGCTGTTTGGCCTTCTGCTCCTGCCTGCAGCCCTGAATCCAATCTGTTCCCCATCTCTGTGAACCCCACCCTCCTGGCACTGGCCTCTCTCCCCACACTTCCCTCCCCTTGCAACCCAGGCAGAGCGCTCTAGACAGGGGTCCCACCACTCAGCTCTACACCCAGGAATGCAGCTGGCCCCAGGCTTTTGGCTCCTACTGTCCCAGGCTGCAATTAAGGATTTAATGACCAGTGTCTTCATGGGGGAAAAAAATCCAGTGAACTGATCATGTTGTTAACTGCTACAGAGGTATGCGTGCTAAGCGCAGCCCTGAGCTAGATCCCCTGCTCTTGGGATTAAAGTTTAGGGTACAGTACCACAGGGAACTAGAAGGAAGGAGGGAGGGAAGGGCATCTCCTTGTTTCTTCCTCAAATGAATGAATGAAATTTTCTGTCAAACTGTACTTCCTAAGGATTTTCTTGAGCACTTTCTGCTCATTACTCACAGTACTTGGGATTGAGAAGGGAAAGTAGTCAAAGACAGAATTAAATATAACTCACAGCCAAGCAAACTCATCAGGAAAAAAATGTTAAAAATAAAAACCACCCAGAGAATGGGACAGGACAGGAGGCAGAACAGGTGATACTCAGGAAAAGCTCCTTGCTGTGTGACTTGCCTCCTGCAGGTCATCTGCCCTACCCTGAGCCTCCATCACCTGTCCCATGGAGATCATACCAACCTCTGGATCCCACATGAGTGACTATGGAAGACACATAAGATACAGACCCCTGGGAAGGGCCTGTGAGGAAACGCATCACCATTCCATGAACCTGAGGAGACTCTAGTGGCTGGCAATAGAAAGAGAACCTGTCTGTTTTCATACTCGTGGTGTTGCTTAAGATGGCACCAGCTCCTATAGCAAAGAAGGGCAATTTCTCCTGCTTCCCTATAGCTGTGCTTGCCAAGGAACCTTCTAAAAGGTGACTTATTTCCCCACATAGTACTACCCATAGTCAGAAGAACACACCTATGCCTAGGGATGGTAAGAAGGCTTCACACTAGGAGCAAATGAAATCCATTTGTGTGGTCATGGGTACCTAGAGCACCAGATTAAAAAGGATTTGGGGCTTGCAGCTTGGATTAGACAGAAGGAGGGTCCTGCTGAATTAAGGATGTCTGTTATGAGTAAGGAATGAAGAACAGTACTTAGTCATTAGTGTCCTAGGCAGGTAACACTCCCACTTACCCACCCTCCTGAAAGTAGACCTTTACTGGTAGCCACTGGTCATTCAGGCATGAACTGAGTGTTAATCCCCTGAAACTGATTCCTTCTGTGTGAGCTGTTCAATTAAGTTCGTTCACCCCACAAAGCCAAAGATATACCCCCAGTACAAATGTTCCATTTTTAGGAAATGAGCTGGCCAGTTCTGTTGAAATGTGTAGGTGGTCTCAATTGTATTATTTATGAACTGAGAACAATACTGCCATCATCTCAGGCAGTGCATCCTGGGCACTGCCACATAAAATCACTTGGCTAGACACCCTGCAGGCACTGGATGCCCTCTGACCTTAATTTCTACAGCACTCTTAAGTCTTTTCCACTTTCTGCCTTTACCGCTTCTCAGGACACTACGTTCTCTGAGTTTATCATGGGCTGTATTTGCAAGAGTTCTTCCATTTATCCAAGACTTTACTTGAGCTTTAAAAAGGACATCTCACCTAGCATGTCAGGATTTGATGAAGAGTCTGTCCTTCTTTGATTGCTCTACTCATGATTTTATAAAACTCAGTGATGTTTGTGCTAATTGCCAGCAAAGCCAGGCTGCACTCGACCCCTGAACTCCTTATGGAGGAGTGCTGAACAAATGAACGCTTTGATCCTGACTAACAGGGGAAGGGAACAGACTGTGTCCAAGCCCATCCACAACATCATCTGTGCCCCAGGAATGCCACAAACAGCCTGAGTTATGACAGTAGACGGATCCTTGGGTGATCTTACACTTGCAGTTAGAGCCACAGACAGGAGGCAGCTGAGGAACCTCCTGTTGTTGTTGCTGGGTGCTGTCGAGTCATGTCCAACTCATAGCGACCCTCATAGAGTTTTCAATGGCTGATTGTTTAGAGATTGCTTAGGGAGTGGATTGCCACATCCTTCTCCCATTTCTGTGGTGCTGAGGATCAAACCCAGGGCCTCAGAGACTGCAGAGCAGCACTCTACCATCTGAGCTAAATCCCAGTCCAAAGAAACCTCCCAGTGAATAAAAATGTGGGAACCAAGGCCCAGAACAATGCACCTACCCACAATCCTACAGTGTCACAAAACTGTACATGGTGAGTATCTCACATATGTGCCTTTTTGCAATTATTAGATGTTTTCATCCTAAGAATAAGTCTTCTTCACATGCCATTCTTAATGCCAAACTGCACTCCTATCAGAGCTGAGAGCACTTTTTTTTGCACATTACAAATACTCGAAGTCTGTCATGAACAAATGAGGTAATATATAGAACTCTGCAGAAACATATTAAGTACAATGTCATTTGTACTAGACAAAAAAGAAGAAAACCCAAAAAGCAAGTATATAGAAAACAAGTGAGTATCTATGCAATAAGATATTAGTCATTTAAAAATGTTTACTGAGTCCCAATGATATGTGGAAATGCTGAGCAGATGATGTGAAGGAAAAAAGCAAAGTGCTAAATTGCACATACTCTAGGATCTTGCCATTATACAGAAAAATGCACAGAAATATCACTGGGAGAAAATAAAGCAAAACTTGAATAATAGTAATGTTTCTGCTGTGATTACAGGAGGCTTTATTTCTGCTGTTTTGCATTTTTCTGTTCTTTGTTATGGTTTCCAGTGTGCCCATAGGACTTTTGTAAGTATTGGGACAGTTGTAAAAAACAGAAAGCAGTGTGTCCAGGTATTATTCATCCTTGTTGGGATTTGAAAAAAGACAGGGATCATTTGTCTCTACTCACATACAGTAGAAAATCAAACAGAGACAGAGACACTTCATGGAGGCAGCCAGGAGCTTTCAGGTGCTGAGGACCAGCCCAGCACTAAGCATCCACCTAAACCACAAAGGCAGGGAGCAGAGGGCATCTAGTCTTCCTCTTCACACAGCCTCAATCTTTACCTTATCCAGAAGTGGGGAAGGCAAGGTGAGGCTCAGCCTGCAAGTTCAGAGCCTCCCCAAAGACACTCTAGCCCTGCAGTCAAGAGCAAAAAGGGTTTCCCCTATCTCAGACAATGTGCTAACACATACACATTATCCCACTAAATCCCTGCAGCATCCCTGAGGCAAGGGTTGCTGTGTCCATTTGAGAAATATGGAGACTAAGCCTCAGAAAGGTAAAAGGGTGGCCATGGTACCATAGATCACGATGAGATCCCAAAAGCCTGCACCCTGGCCCCTGTGCTCCCTGCTCATCATTCCTCCAGCCGGATCTTCATCACTTTGTGTCCTCCCAATGAGAAGATGCTGCTTATGGCATTTCCTGACTTGTTCCCCACGGGTCTTGTCTTTCTGGCTAGGACAAGTTGTTTAACCTTTCACGTGCACCTGTCTCTCTTGCTTCCCTCCAGCACACCATGAGCTGTTTTGAATTCCTTGTGTCCCCTACAGAACCACCTGGAGACTTCTTCAATATCTGACACATCAGGTCTCAGGAAACACTTTCTCATTGATTAACTGATTGAATGGGTTACAGAGGACAATGATCCCATGGGTACCTTGGACTGCAACCAACACAGGAGCTGGCTACACCTCCCTCAGGACTTGCTGACACCGCCAACTAGGATGCCAATGTACATTACCTGTGGTGCTGGCATTTGTCCCCTGCAGGATTGAGCCACTGGCCAATAAATCTGAGGGCACTGAGACATCAGGATGTGTCCCTCACTTCCCAGCAGACCTGGGCTGGCTACAGGGAAGGGCAGGCCCTGCCACCTCCCACCTGGCTCTAAGATCCAGTTCCGGTTTCTGGTCTGCACATGGGTCCAGCACAGAGACCCAAGGCTCTAGCAGGCAAATCCCAGTCATAAAACTCTGGTCTGAATTGGGCACGTGCCAGACCTCCACCAGGCCCTGATAAATGGCAGCAAAGTGATCTCCTCCCAGCTGAGCTAAGGGCAACCAGGAGGGGCCTGTTTACTTTACTAGACTATTAAAGCTCCAGGCAAAAAAGGAAGCAGATCTCCTTCCTGGGGCAGGCAATTCAGCAAAGGCAGGCCGTGGAGAAGACATCTTATTCACAATGGCATCCTTTAGGTCTAAGCCCGCCTGGAAGGTGCTGCGAATGCAGAGACAGGCTGGGCATCCCCTCTCTGAGTCCTTCTGAAGGCAAGGGAACTGCTTGCTGCAGGCTTCTCTAAAGTGCTTTTGTTGTTATTAGGTGCCGTCGAGTCGGTATCCAACTCATAGCGACCCTCATAAGGTTTTCAATGGCTGACTGTTTCGGGATTGCCTTGGGAGTGGATTGCCAGGTCCTTCTCCCATTTTTGTGGTGCTGGGAATTGAACTCGGGACCTCAGATACTGCAGCGCAGCACTCTACCCACTGTGCTAAATCCCAGCTCCTAAAGTGCTTAGAGCACAGCTTATCCTGGGCAGGTACTCTCCTGCCAAAGCCTCCCTGCTAACCCCACCCACGGTCTCCCCAACTTGATGAAGCTTTCCTCTTTCCACATTAATAAACACACAAATGCACACATATATATTGTGCATATGCTATTTCTCCAATGAAAGCATATTTTCCTTCAGGGCAGAGACCAGTCTCTTCTACTTTCTGAATCTGGCTGAAGAATGGACTCAGGAGCCTTGAATTAATGAATACATGAATAAGTGAACTTGTCAATGGACGGGATCATTGAAAACTCCAAGGAACTGCAGGTCCCCTGCATGTGTTTGTTGTTGTTGTTGTTAGGTGCTGTCGAGTCAGATCCAACTCATAGCTACCCTATATGTTTGGCCTCCTCCAAAACCAGACCTCTCCCACCAAGGAGAAGCTCCACTCAGTCACAGTATTTTAGAAATAAATCGATACTAGTATTAACAATTTCTCAGAAACTTCCAGGTGCCAGGTGCTAGGCATTTGATATATTTCTTACATAGTAATCTTACAGGTAAGCTGGCATTATTATTATTATTATTATTATTATTATTATTCCCAATTCATAGGTAAGTAAAATAAAGATCAGAGAGGATTACCCAAGGTTGAGAACACTGGAGTTGGGACATGCTGGAATAATGTTTTATAAACCCAAAAGAGCTACTAGGCTGAGAACTGCCCTTCTTAACCATAACCTGGGCAAAGCCCAAAACTCCAAAGCATAGTGTGATGAATCATGAGGCAGATAGTTCTACAAGACTCAGAACCAGAGCCTAGGAGACAGTAACTGCCCTGAGTTGCTTTTGCTCAAGTGCTGGGTAGACAATTCCCATCCTTCAATTTTATTTAATCAAAGCAAAGAATTCATAAGAATCTGCAAGTGTTCATTCATCAGGCAGATTAAATATTTGATAACCCTGCAGTTTAATTTTTTATGGCTCAAGTTGAGTGAAGCAAATAGCTCTCAAGGTGGCCACCACTGTCCCTGGGACAGAAGACCAGCTGGCTGAGGACACGAGAAGCAGAGGCACAGTGGGGCTCCGCTCAGTGCCTGGTCCTCTGTCTTCACTAGGTGAGATGCTCACACTGGAGCCAAGGCTAACGATCAAAGAGGCTGTTTCCTAAATTCATAATCTATGAAAAGAGAGGATGTGGGGACTGCTGGCTGAGGAACCCAAGCAACCCAAATGCCCCACCTCAGGAAAGGGACACAGACCCTTCCTCCTATCTCTTCCCAGTCACCTGGCACATAAGCGTGGCACAGTGCAAAGCCAACATCATCCTGTCCAGCACTGCCAACTAGAGCACCATGAGGCCATTCAAGACCTTTCCCTCACCCTTACAATGACACACCTCCCAGCCACCAAGGTCTTCCTTACAGATTCTGTGTCCCATGTCATTCTCAGAGCCCAACAGAGAAGAGCACTTTGGGGCCAAGAGTCCTTCACAGCCCCCACAGCTCTCCTCAGAGCCACAGATCTCTCTATCTCTCAGTCCTTCCATTAGCTTCAAAATGGAATTCTAGCAGTTTCAATCTCCTCTACTTGCTAGAACTCAAATCCCACAAAGCATGTTGTCAACTCCTGAGCTGCCCAATTCACTCCTATGTCCCTTGAGTCAATCCCCCTCCCACACACACACTTATTCTGTTCTGTCTAAGACAGCAGAACTGCTATCTAAGAATCTGACTGGGACTCAGTCGACATCCACTCAAATCACTTGTTCCAGAGGTTAGAGAGGTCAGGAGGAGACTTTCATACAGCAGCCTGTACAGATCTTTACCTTCTTTTTAATTGCCTGCACACCTAACAGGATATCACAAATCTCTCTGCTCTGACCCTTCTCCTCTCCCCTGTTCCCTGCAGCACTTCCACAGGAAGGACATCCTGACAGTTTGCTGGAGAAATAGAAGAAAAGCCCCAAAACAGCCCAACTCATTCTTCCCGCTGTCCCTATTCATCAGCAGCCTAATGAGGAGACACGGTGGTGACATAAATGCTCACTTTATCAGTGCACGGCTCACAGAGGCAGGTGCCCCTCCTGCCACTGAGAAGAGCTACTCCTAATGCAGACGCTGGTGGACAGAGCAAAGCATGCACAGGGGTGGGGAGGGGCCCTCTCTTCCCCCAACCTCCCCACCCTGCTTCTGCCCTGCACATACCTTGCTAGGCCCTCAGGACCCACAGGCTCGATGGTCACCTTCCAGCAGCCCATGCCAGCAGCTCCAGGGCTCTTGGACATGGACATGTGGTCACTGGCTTCTGCCATGGAAAGAGTGGGAGTGTGCCGGGAAATGAAAGTTGTTTGCCCATTTTCCTCACTTAAGAATCTCATGAAATTATGAGCAATGATTATCTCCGCACTGGGACAATTCATGTTGCAAAAACAGCACTGAGACATTGAAGGGGAGCAGGTGATTTATTTGATGTCTTAGCACTACGTCCCAGGCAATTATCGTAATGACAAAAGGATGCAATGAATAGTCACTACCACCCTCTCCTCTTCCAGGAAACCAGACAGCGTTTCCATGATCACAGGAGACATTTCAATAAGGGATCTACCTCGGACCCCACAGGAAGTAGGCTGTGGCCGGGATCTGTCCTGAGAGGACTGAGGCCAGAGGGATCCGTAGTGCCACAGAGAGAAAATAAAGTGATTCACAGGGCAAGAACGCTCTTGGTGTCTCTGCCTGCAGGTCCAGGCTGGTGGGATTTCTGCATTTCTTTTTTCCCCTCTCTCATTTGCTATTTGGACAGAGAGGAAGCATTACCTAGAGAGGACCAAGTAAGGCCATTTCAATAAATAACTCTCTAGAAACATCTCATATTTGACTGGTATTTGTAAAAGTACAGAGCACTTAGGCCTGTCATCTCATGTGACCCTGTTAGATAGGTGTTGTTATCCACGTTTTCTAGATAAGGAAACTGACTTGCCCAGGGTCACAGAGCTAGTGAGAGAAGGAACAGGGAAATCTGATGTTTCCGGGCGTCTTCTTAGGGAAGTCACCCAACCATAACGCAGTAAATGTTAATCACAGAGGCTAGGTACTGAGCACCTCCGACAGGCCCTGCATGGTGCTGAGCACTTTACATCAATTATCTCCTGACAGTTACAACTGGAGAGACCAGTAACAACCCTCCTTTTCCAGATGGGGAAATCAAGGCTCAGCGTCCTAGGAACTTGTCCCAGGCCACAAAAGCAGTGGAGGACAGAGCAAGCATTCCAACTCTGTGTACCTGCCAGAGTTCTTATCTTAGTGGTTTTCAATCTTGCTGTGCGTCAGGTTCACCCAGAAGAAAGGTGCAGACAGAGCAGGCTGGACTCAGCCCCCAGAGTCTCTGACTCAGCAGGCCTAAGGTGTGGGCCTAAGAATTCGCACCAGCAACTAGTTCACAGGTGATGCTCATGCCATGGGCGCAGGGACTCCACTTTGAGAACCTCTGCTCTATCTATCTTATCCCTGTCACCTGCCAGCTAAATTGAACCTCCTGGTAGAGAGGTGATGAAACAAGATGTACAAGCCCTGGCTGCAGAAGGCCACCTCCCTAGTACTCAGGACACTCCCCGAAATAGGACACATGCCATCCCTGACACTTGAGCGTCACTGGCAGGAGTGGAACATCACTTATGGAAGTGTTGAGTTGATTTACACTAAAACTCATTCTCTTCTGGAAGTCAGCCCAATGCCCAGCCTCCAGCCAGTCATCTTGCTGTCATTACAATGCAGCTTTGGAAACATGGGGAGCACTTATGAACGAGAAGCCTCTATCACTTGGCACCCCCATGTGTGTCTATGTCCATCATGGGCCACATGGTGCCAGCAGCACATCCATTGTCAAATGTTCACAGAAACTCTCATCTGAAGGGACGATGCAAAATAGAAATAGATATTTTAAGATTTGCTTCCCATAGTCCAAGGGATGGTCTTGTGCACTCCATCTTGGACACTGTTGTTTTTAGGTGTCATGGAGCCAGGTTTGACTCATAGCAACCCTGTGTATAACAGACTGAAACACTACCCAACACTGTGCCATGCACGTGATCTTTTTATGCTTGAGCCCATTTTTGCAGTCACTGTGTTTCTTCTCATTTTGAGTAGGGCCACATCAGCAAGTGGAGGTCCCAGGGCCTTTACTCCATTCCTTTCACTAAGATTGACTCTACTTTGAGGAGGCAACTTTTCTCCAGTCATCTTTTGAAGGCCTTCCAGCCTGGGGAGGGGCCTCATTCTCAGACATCATATTTGACAGTGCTTCTCTGCTATTTGTAGGGTTTTAAATGGCTAATTATTTTGGGAGTGGGCTGCCATGTCTTTCTCCCTAGCCTGTCTTGATCTGGAAGGTCAGTTGAAACCTGTCCAACATGGGTGGCCCTGCTGGTATCTGAGACATAAGCGGCATAGCTTTCAGCATCACAGCAACATGCAAGCCCACACTGTGCAAGCTGACAGGCACATGGGAGATTTTGGAGACTGCTGGTCTAGAATTCCTTATTCCCATTTCTAAGAGCTGACCATGAGAACCTGTCAACTGCCTCTTGTCCTTGTGGGTCAACAGGTCATATATGAGGGAATGCTGAGCTCCAACACTTAGGGAATTTAAAAACCCTCTATTTCCTTCTGTTAACTACAAGAATGTTTCCCTCCTAGCATTACCCCAATAAGTGCCCAGCCGAGTGTGAGCACTGCTTCTCGATTGTGGTGGTCATTTCTCCAAAAGATGATGAGAAGCACTGAGAAGTCCAGAAAGTCAGCAAGCAGCTGCCTAGAAAAGTCTGTGACTTAAAGGCAGAGAGCAGGAGGCAGAGCTGACTTTCAGAGGTCACGCGAGGAGAGAGCACTGGGTTAGCAGCAGAAAGCAGGTCCTGGAGTCGGCCCCCACCAGTAATCAGGGGTGAGACTTGCATCACCCTGGGCCCCAGGACATCAGCATTCTAGCCTATTAGATAAGGTACAGAGTGGCCAACCAGCCCAGCTTGTCTAGAACTGTGGGGTCTCCCAGGGTGCCAGACTTTTGGCCCTAAACCCAGGACAGTCCCAGGAAAATTGGAACAGCTGGTCACCCTAGGTGTGGACCAGGTACAGATGCTGCAGAGGAAGCCTGGATGCAGAAGGCAGACTGAGCATGAATGGAAGAAATCCTTTCCTCTACCTCCCCTGCATCCCCCTCCACCTCTCTACTCCACCAATCACAGCAGAACCACAAAGCAAGGAACTCAAGCCCTGAAGCCCTCCTGTTGGAATCCAAGCCTCCTGCCCCCCTTTTACTTTCCAAACGATCTTGGGACCATTATTCACACTCACAGCTTCAGTATTCTCAAATTGTATGTCTCAAATTTTCCCTGACTTCCCAGGCTTCTTCTAAAGAAATTAATGAAGTCTTGTATGTAAATGCTTTGAAACTGTGAGAGCACATGTTCTATAGACATTGATTGTTCTTAACCTCTTTTGGCCCTTTACAATCTGTTCATGAACTTGTGATATTTCCAAAAGAATAGTGCTCAGCATGCAGTACCTCTCCATGAGAATGAGCTGTAGGGAATGTTGTGTCACTAAGGATGGGTAGAACAGACTCACTCCTGAAACCAAGTGGGATGAGAGCAAGGGTGTGTGGGCAGAAAGTCAAGGAAAGCCAGCCCTAACCCTAGGCCAAGGCCCAGAGGTTCTCCCAGCCCTGGTCAGAACAAGGATGAAATACACCTTTCGTTTTGAGTTGGAGCACATTGCCCCAAGCAGTCAAGTCATGCGGAGGCTCCCTGTCTCCCCAGATCCCCAAGTTCTGAAGATGGAAAGGTGCACAAGTCTCCTTCCCCTGCTTCAGGAGGTGTCCCTTCAGGCCATGAGAAGTCCCTAGCTAAGCATTGGCTCAGGACCACTTATGACTCTTGAAAAGGAGCTTTTAGAGAGCAAGGCAGGTTTCAACAATTCCTGCAAGTGAAATGTCAGCAGCATTCCCCAAAATCTCAGGCAGGTACCCTCTGCCTACCTGGTCTCCATCCAAGCACTGCCTTTAGACTCATGTAATAGTATTTGAAGCCTGCAGCTGTAGCCTTGTGGCATCCGATCCCGTCAGATCTCGGAAGCTAAGCAGGGTCGGGCCTGGTTAGTACCTGGATGGGAGACCGCCTGGGAACACCAGAAGCTGTAGGCTTGGGAGAAGGACCTGGCAAACCCCTCCCAAAAGTCAATCTGCCATTGAAAATCGTATGAACTACAGAGAAGCACTGACAATAGTGTTTCCCCTGTTGTACAGAGGGTCACTATGAGTCGGATACCGACTCGACGGCACCTAACAACAACAACAATAGTATTTGGGGGCTGGGGTTTAGCTCAGTTGGTAGGGCACTGCGCTGCAGTCTCCAAGGTCCTGAGTTCAATTTCCAGCACTGCAAAAATGGGAGAAGGGCCTGGCAACCCACTCCCAAGGCAATCCCGAAATAGTCAGCCATTGAAAACCCTACGAGGGTCGCTATGAGTTGGATACTGACTCGATGGCACCTAACAACAACAACAATAGTATTTGAGTTAGCATATAGGTTGGCTGCTATCCCCAGAACCAGCATACACTTAAGGGAGAAAGACCATGGTTCACCACAGCCTCTGCCCTTAGAGATCTCACAGGTCAACTGGGAGACAAGCCGCAGAGAAGTGTGATCCACAGAGAGAGAAAGACGCTATCACACTAGCCTTCAGAAGAGTCCATCTCATGATTCTACTCCCATGTTCCTGCTGAGCCTACAGGACAAGACCCCAGCAGAAGCAACAAGATCGGTGGTGAGAGTTTTTAATGTGTAGTTCCCTTACCATCCTGTGAGATCCTTGGGGCCACTGCTATCTTTTTGATGCACAAGATACTGGGTAGGGGGGTCATCTATGAAGCCTTTTAATAATTTGTTAATTAATGAATATTTGATAAAAGCAAAATTGAAATGAAAGACATTTGGAGAAGGGCAATACCTTATGTCAGTGGTTCTCAAAATGTGGCCCTGGCTCAGCAGCAGTACCTGGAAGTTGTGCAAAAGGCCAAGCCTCAGGGTCTAACTCTGAATTCAGGGTGTTAGGAGCCCTGAGGCTAAGCCAGGCCTCTGTGCTTCAGCAAGACCTCCCATGATGCTGATGCTCACCTGGGTTGAGAACCAGCAACTTCTGCCTATACTATTAGACACCTTCTGCAAGATGCCCAACTCTTTCAGGTATTCACTCAACACACACTTACCAAGCACCTACCCAGCAGAGGCCAGAGGGAGCCAGCAATGGATCATCATGTAGCCCAGGGAGGCCCACAAGATGGCAGGCAGCATGATGGCCCCTCCAAGCAATCAATCTCAAAGCTGTTTTGTGTCAATAGGAAAAAAGGCCAGTAAGCTGAGACCATGGCCAGCTGACTGTCCACCAGGAATGCCTGCAGACATGAACTACCCAGCAGGAAGCTGCTCTGAAGAAGGGGGTCAGAATCACAGGGGAAGAAGTGGGGTAGAAGCTCTCAGCACCTGACCACTGGCTGCTTTGGGGCCCAGGGTTTGGGCTGGTGCAGAAGCTGGGGTACAAAGGGACAGGCCAGAGTGAGGCTGGGGAGCGCAGCAGCCAGCAGAGGTCCTGCCGCTGGCTTTGAGGCAGCTCTGAGAGAGTATTGCCCTGCCCTGTCCTCTTCCTTTGGATTCAGTGTAGTTGCCTGGCTCTGGCCCCTGGGGCAGGCCCAGGTCCCATGGGGCTACAAGGGAACAGCACCCAAGTCCTGGGAGATTGTGCAGCCAGGTGCTCCTCACTCCAGTGGCCTTGTCCCCTGAAAGCCAGTGGGAGAGAATACTCTGCTCCTCATTCAACAGAACAGTCACTATGAATTCCCCTAGTCCTGATATTCCAGGGACACAGGTCACTTGCTGACACTTCACTTGAACTACTGTTATAAAACAGGACAATTCACCACCCTCTCAGCTTACAGGCCCTTTGGCACCGTGTGGATGGCCTGTCCCTAACCCTGGCACCTGCAAGCCAGGAGCGAGGGATACTGGCTCACCTCTCAGCATCGCTGCCCTTCCAGCCTTGCCCTCCAGGCAGAGGGACTGTGGGAGCTCAAGCAGGAGCTGAAGGGCCCCAAGGCCTGTGTGGGATCTCCAGGAGGTGGGTAGAGGTCAGACTGTGGCCAGATAAATGATAGGATGCTAGTTACATTTGAATTTCTGAATAAACGAGAAATAAACTTTCAGCATAAGTTATATCTCAAATATTGCTTAAGAAGTACTTCAACTAAAAATACTTACACCTTGATTAAGTGGAATTCAAACGCAACTGGACAGGCTCCATTTTCATCTGCTAAATCTACTGACCCTGTTCTACCAGTAACCCCAGAGCAGGGAGCCCTGGACTTTCCAAAGCAGAACTTAAATAGCACAAGAGGAAAGGCCTTGACAGTGATAAAAGAGTAAGAGACTTCGTGAACACGATGAATGTGGGTTTTCCTTGCACAATGAGATGAAGGTGCCCAGGGACACAAGGAAAGGACCTGGCCTCCGGTCACCGGATTCAACGCTGTGTCCCAGCTCTGGCGTAGAGGTGCTGCCTGACCTTGGCAAGTCACTTCTCTCCCATGAAAGCCCATTCTCCACCCTCAGGTTTGGGCAGAAAGTCTCAACCCCAGAACCATTGACATTATGGTCCAGATAGTCCCTTGTGATGGCAGCTGTCCTTGTGCCTCATAGGATGCCGAGCAGCATCTCTGATCTGCACCCACCAGAAGCCAGCAGCATCCCACCCCAATTCTGCCAAATATCTCAGGGGGACAAAATCACACCTGGTGAAGAACCACTGGATTAAGTGGCCATATGTCCTAATGTCCACACCTGAGCTTGTGGGGAAAAAAATTCCTCTTAAATATGTAATTCCCATAATGAACCTAACATAGCATGTGAATTCCCAAGGTTTGATTACATGGTAACTTAAAAAGTACACTCTTCCATCACTCACTTTATCCATATTCCAGCATTCAGAGATTGGTCCGTGGGTTTCCAGCAAGTAGCTCCAGCTCTCTGAGGCCCTTGCAGACAAGAATTACTTGTAACACTCAAAAAGTGAAATTAACATCACTCTGATTGAAGGTGATGATTTATTGCTTCCCAGGCAAACCCAGCTTCTATGAGTTTAGCATTAATATTACTCCTATACTGATAGCTATAATGTGCAGTGTGCCACTACACACTATGACTCGGCTTTGTCCTTCAGATCTATTACATCATTTAACCCTCACAACATCCCTAGGAGGTTGGTGCTATGTTTATTCACATTTAGCAGTTGAAAAAAACAGGTTCAGAGAGGCTAAGAAGTTTTCCTAAGGTCACAGAGTCTGCTGAACTCCACAGCCTGTGCTCTTTCCACTATAGAAACATTCCATCTACATCCACCTCCCTGAGCACCAGGCCTGGGAAAACACCCATTGGCTTTCCTCCCCAGAACTCCTGGAACCACACACGACAGACAGGCACGGTGATCCAGCCAATATGCTGAGAATGCATATCTAACCTGGTACCACACAGAACCCCAATCCTTATGGGGTTGCCACACACAGATGCTCCTCAACTTGTGACAGGGTAATGGCTCAATAAACCCATCATAAGTTAAAAACACTGTAGGTCAAAAATGCATATAATATATATATAACACCTAACAAACATCACAGCGCAGCCCAGCCTGCCTTAAACATGACCATGACACCTACATTTACCTGCATTTTGGCAAATCCTTTACCACAAAGCTGATTTTATAATAAATGTGAATAGCTCATGTAATTTGTTGAATACTGTATTGAAAGTAATGTGCACAATTAACACACACAGGTGAAAGCACACCGGGCCTGAAGAGTGTTGGGATCTTGAGCTAAAATTAATGGCTGGGTGATGGGGAAACTACAGAGACAAAGTCATCAGTTTCTGTGCAGGAGCTGCAGCTCACTGCGGCTGCCTGGCTTCACAACACAGTAGCCCGGGAAAAGACCAAACTCAAAGTACACTTTGTACTGAATGGGAACGCCTTCCTACCGTCACAAAGTCAAAAACATCATTAAATCAAACCACCACAGGTCAGGGACCGGTGTCCACACAACATACTGGCTCGTAAACACTTCCTGACCTTGTTTTTACCTTGAACCTTTTTGTAACTCCAGTGCCCATCACAGAGCCAGGACCACAGCAGGGACTGGCTCAATAAAGGCTGCCAAATGAGTACCCAAATGTGCCCTCATTTCCAAAAGGGGACACTAAGGCCCTGAGGTCATCATCTAAGGGGAAACTAGGATCTGTTGGCCCTGCAACCCGAAGTCCCCAGAGTGCTGCTTCTCTGTGTTTTTAAGCTTGCTCTTCAGATCCCAGCCCCCACTGGCTGTTATTAGTGAATGGAGAACTGATTGGATTTGAGTGACCCAGTTGCACGGTAGCCCAAAGGACTGGCCTGGGAGACCCCTAAAGAATTCCCAGAGCTCCAGTGTGGAATGAGGTCCTGGAAAATCATTTGTCCACACCCTCAGTTACTAGGTCACCTTGAGAGGGGCTGCCATACTGTTCTGTGGCCCAGTTTTTCCCTTGGACAGGGCACTGAGTGAGATTCCCCCCATGGTGTGCTATTATTACCTGGCACACCACGGAATGAGGCCACCACCACAACGAGGCCACCCTGCCCTCCAAGATTCTTCAAAATTCTGCCCCTCAGGGTGGGACAACAGGATGATGTAGGGCAGCAGCTCTGATTTGCCAAGGACAGGAGGAGAGAAGAGAGCACTGCGCATGACCCAGCAGACATCACTCCAGGACACCCAACAATGACACAAGGGACCAGGGAACAAAAGTGAGCAAAGGGTCGGCTTCACTCTCGAGGGAAACAGGTTTAAACTGCACCCCCAAACACACACATATACACATATACACCACACCACCAAGGAGTCTAATTTTAGTTGCTACTCGCCCCAGCAAAGCACTTTGCAAGCAGTTATTTTGAGAAATGCTATTAGCCACTGGGCTATTTTTAATGCCCCTTGTGTGACAGGCATTTGTGATATAAACAGCTGCTGAAAGACCATAAACCTGTAGTTCTGGATGTGCCCAGGGCCAAGGACCAGCCCCTTGGGATACCCCAAGCCCGATTCACTTGGAGGTGTCCTGTGACATGGTGCCCCATGGTAGCTGCTGCTCTGTTCTCCAGGGATGGGCTGCAGGATTGAATGAATGAGAAGCCCCTCTGGTCGGTGGTGACCAACTTGCTTATGACAACCCTCATTGCCAGCCAAAAGAACTGTGACATAGCACTGCTGACCAATGTTCTGGGGCTCTGTTGTACAGTAGGGTGACTGCAGAGAGCAAGATTGCATTGTATATTTCAAATCGCTACATGATAGGATGTTCAATGTTTTCACAACAACGAAATGATCAGTGTTGAAGGTGATGGGTATATCAATTACCTGATTTGACCAAGGTACACAATTTTACACTTGAAACATCACATTGTTCTCCAAAGTATGCAAAAATTATGATGTGTCAATAAAATAATTTTTTAAAAATAAAAGAGCTGGGCCACTTCCTCAGTATTTCTCATCCAATAGCTCCTATTTTTGGTCACCTGTGCAGGTGCATTTCTTATCAAAACTACTGCCAGTCACTGAGTGCTTAGAATGTTCCAGGCATCCTGGAAGCCCTTGACAAATCTCAAAGTACTCTCCTAAGGATCCTAGTTGATACCTCATCATCCCAACTTTACAGATGAGGAGACTGAAGTATAAGAAGTCAGGCAATGCTTTCTTATAGGTTGGTCTCCACGCAAAGCCAGGCAGCAGGGCCATTAAAGGGCTGGACTGCTTAGATCAAACCCCAGGTGTGTACCCTGGAATCTCAGACAATTTCCTGATAGCCACTCTGTGTCTCTGTCCTTTGCTGTGCTCCTCTGAAGAGCAGATGAGCAAACAGAAAGCCCTTTTGCAGGTGCCTGGCTCATAGCAGGCACTGCGCAGGAGTCCTCTCTTGTTGTGCTGTAGGACAGGTGCCAGAGTATTTAAGCTCAAATTAATTGGTCCCCTTCAACACGCCATGTGCTAGGCTAGAGCATTCTGGATGCATTTTCTGATTTGATGCTCACAGACCCTGTGAAAGTTTAGAAAGCAATCAAGCTTAGAGAAGCAAAATCATCCACCTGAGGTCAGAGCCAGAAAGCAGAGATTTGAAGCAGGCAGTTGAACACAATTCTGAGTTTATTAACCCAAATTCTGTGCTGCTCATCTTGTCTCTATGCCAACTCATCACGTCTTCAGATTCCCTGCAGTTCCGGCACTGGGTCAGACCCTTTAAACGGATTTAACAAAAACTGTAGATTCCAGCAGGCATGTCTAAATGCCCTGGCTGCAGGTCAGGAGCTCCCAGTCCCTCCCAGGGTACCACCCATCACCCCCTCTACCCTACCCCAGGGCAGGCCCCATGCTAAGAAAGCAGAAGAAACCAGAACACTTGAAGAAGGCTTGTGGAGGCCCAGGGCCTGGAGTCAGTATAGCAACAAGCTGCCCACAAGAACCTAAGGCCGAAAGGTCAGGAATCTGGTCCTGGCTGGCCAGCACAGGCACCACCGTACACTGGAGGAGAAGCCCAGAATCATAGGCAGCAAGCGTGAGCTGGAGGCGGGTGGCAGGGAGAATGCAGGCCCAACTGAGCCATGCATGTGAGTGAATTATGTGCATGGTTCAATTTTAGGCACCAGGCAGATTTGTAAAGCCTATCACCCTCCTAGAGTTGCCTACAAAAAGCCAAAAGTTTAACACCATACCAATCAATCAACACAGGTGCACAGGGAGGGAAGCTGGGAGCGCAGGGCTGCAGGGAAGGGAGTTATCCTTGCCCCCTGTAGCTCATGTCCTTCACCAGGGATACAGACAGGCCCCTTGAGGAACACTGAGGAGACCACTAAACACTGGGATGGCACCAATCAAGGTACTGTATTTCTTCTGAACCTACTATGTGCCAGGGGACCCCATGTCTAGCTCTGCCACTAGTGGAACATAGAATCAAGCCTAGCACCCAGAGCCTGGGGTTCCTCCCCTGCACAGGAGGGCAATGCTAATGAAACACTCCACACAGGCCTGATGAGGAAGGTGGAGGAAAATGTCCTGGTGCAAAGGCCAGCTGCCTGGGTATAGGCTGAGCCAGATGGGGGAGGCCCTCGATCACTCTCATGGAGCACAGAAGTAATATGGAGAGGATGGAACCAAACTTTGAAAAGATGAAAATCACAACACCAGGCTGGGTGGGCAAACTCAGCTGGCTATGCTATCCAAAGGGTAACTGTGGCACAGGACTTGCAATGCCAGAGAAACTCATCACTCTGCATGTGGCTTTGCAAAGTGACCTCTGCTCAAGCCAGGTGTCTCATCAACTGCTCAGTGTGTCGCCCATCAGGGTCCCACTGTTCATTACTTTCATTGCCCGGCCCCTCCTCTGCTTGAGGCTGGCAGGACAGGTGCATGGCATTTCCTGAAGAGGGCTGGGCAGGACACCTGCCTGGCTCCACACACGCATTCCCTGGCTAAGTCAACCAGACCCCATGGGTGTCACAAAGAACATTCTGGAAGAAGCACCCTTCAAGGAAGAGAGGGCCGTTTCAGCCTTCATCAGAGCAGGGAGCACTCAAAGCAGCACCATGTTTATTAATGCCCTTGACCTCACTGCAGAATGTGAGGGAGCTGGGCCCCTTCCCCTTTTATAGGTAAAACAATGGAAGTTCAAACAGGTTGAGTAAGTTCCTCAGGGCACAAAGCTGGCAGAAGCCTGCAGCCCTGTAGCACCGTGGACACATTTCCCATAAAGACTCAATGTACTGCTTGTCTTTGCCCTGTGTCCCAGGGTACTCTGAACTCAACTCTCCAAAGTCCCACTCAGCATCTCCTCTCCTCAAGCTTCATGCCCTCCTTCCTCACCATCTGTGTACCCCATCCTTGCTCGCCCTATATTCTTTCTCCTCACTATGGCATCATCATCTACTTTGCCAGACCAATGTCCCCCCCAAAGGACAAGCAGCAGCTCACATAGCAGCAACCCAGGGAGTTCATCACTGACCCCAGCGTGTCCCTGTTGGATTTTGCCCAAGCTCTCACTAGGAAAACCCTGCCATTCTGTCCTGCTTACTGAGTTGTCCAAAGCAGCCGGTGCTTTGTTACCAACTGTCATTCATGAATAACCAAAGTCCAGCGGGAACTCCCTGTTCAGCCTGGAACTGAAGGCAGTTTGCACAACACATCTGATACATCTGGATTGTCAGATAGCTTGGGAGGAACAACTGCCCATCAACTAAACATCAAAGATGTGACTGCGCTTAGAGCCAGGCATGGGTGGTTTGCCAGCAATACATCACATCAATGCCCTGGAGGGTGAGAGAGTTCACACCTGGAGTCCATTCCTGACCCCACTGCTCTCACCTCTCACAACAGGTCAATACCACATTATCACATCCACCCCTGAGTTCAGGAACCCACACAGATGGGTCTCTAAACCCCTAATCTAAGTGTATATAATCTGTGAGGAAGACACACTCTTATGGTAAAGGCTGCTGCTCACCTGAGAGGGAGCTAAGTTTAATCTGACTCATTGCCTAGACCAATGTGGCCACCAGCCACTGAGGCTGCAATGGTCTCATCTGACTTCATCTCAAAGCCAGAGGCCCCAACCCTCGCCTATGAGGGCTTCACAACTGAGACAGAGAGTGAAGGAACAGGGGAAAGCCGCACTCACAAATGAGGAGAGAGAAGTAAAGAGGAAGAAGTGACTTGTCCCTCAACCCCCCACTCACGAGGATGGTCAGGGAGGGAGAAACGCCCTGAGTCCAGCTTCAGGGGAACTGTGCATTGGTGAGAACCCAGGCAAGCACAGCAGGAAGCTAGGAACCAGTAGCCCCCGTGTGTCCAAAACCTAAAAGAATCTCAGAAAAAATAAAACCAGTGATGCAAAAAGAGAAAAGGCAGGGAGACCCCTGGGGCAGCCTCACACCCTAAGAAGTGGCAGAGCAGCCTAGGACAGCAGGACCGCCCAAAAGGGTGAGCCAAGCTGGATAGAGGAGCTACAGGGCCCACAGCAGTGTGCATTTGTCAGCAACAGCTCTGGGAAGCCCCGGGAATCATGTGACAGGCACATCAGAAGAAAACTGGCCGGCGCAGGGGCTTGTCCCTGACACGGCAGGTGGCAGCTCCAGGGAGGAGGAGAAATCCAAGCACAGTTTGTACCTGGCATGGTGGCCAAGTCAAACAGCAAGCCAGATGCAAACAGTTGGCACACGATGCAGTGGCTTTACCAAGTAAGGAGCAGTGTCAAGGGAATTAAGCTCCTGCTGGAACTGCCATGGCTCCAGCTCCCTGGCTCAGCCTCACAGGTGGCTGCACCATGTGAGACTCCACTTTGTCACCCAGTGCTCCCACAGAAGGGCCACCAGCAGGACTCTCCCTCCAATAAGGGAGAACACAGAGGGACCCTGAAGAATTGGTCCTCCCCATTTGTGGGCAAACACTGGCTGGATTCAGGGAAGAAAACATAAAACCCTGTCGTCAGACCTGGGAAGACATTCTTAAACATAAAAGGCAGAGAACACAGCACTTGAAGGAAAGGAAAAAGGTTAAGAACACCTTCTATGGTCACAACTAAGAGCATAGACTGCTTCGAAACTCGCCAGACTCGAATCCTATCCACTTCTTGGTACCTGGATGAGGCTGAGTAGGCTGCACCTCTGAGCACATGTTTCTTTAATCTAGACAGTGAGGACCACCAAAGCACATATCTCTCAGCATTTTTTCTGAGGATTCTAGGAGAAATACATGCAAAATGCTTAGCATAGTATGTAGCCCATAGTCCGTGCTCGGTAAATGACTCGTGGTCACTGAACCATTGAAAAAGCATCTATCTGTTCTCTGCCTGCAGTAAAAGTCAAGAGCACTTATCTCTGAAACAAGATTTGCTGTAAAGGACACATTTAGCAAGCACTCCCAAAAGGAAGAAGAATAAAAGAGAAGCAGAAAGACTGGAAGGTCTAAGATGGCAGATCACACAAAAGGCTGATAGAACAGGCAGCCAATTCAGAATAAACAGAATTGAAAAAATGATAAAAAATACAGTAGAAGAAAACTTTCCAAACCTGAAGACAATCTTGGGTCTGAAGGTCAAAAGGCCCCCTGATTACTAGGTATAGATATTTTTTGATTTCATGTTAAAAAAAAAAATTGTAAGCATCAAAGCAGATGATGTCAGATGACCTTGGAAAACAGACAAAACCAGCCTGGAGTCTGGCTTTTCCTTTGCAAAACAGAACAGTAGGGCTACACTGTCATTCATATTAGGAAAAACAAAATGCAGAGGCTGGGGGTGTAGCTCAGTGGTAGAGCGTTTATCCAGTATGCACAAGGCCCTGGGTCCCATCCCCAGCACTGCCAAAAGAGGGGGAGAAAGCACAGTAAGTCCGAATTAATAGCTCTAGAAGGTTACATTGGTGTTAAGCTTTTCATATTTATGATTAAGACATTGATAAAAACAAAGAATTCAATAATAGTGGATGTCCATGGCAATGAAGCTCTGGCAATGAATCCTAAGATCCATTGGGTTTAAATAGTTGTTACAACTGTGATTACAAATCAAAATGAAAATGAAAACTAAGCCTTCAGAGAAGATAAAAATATAAAAAATAAAATACCATAACACCATAGAGGTTTAAAATATCAGTCTCCAGAATAAAAGCATAGCAGTAATAGTCTAGGGGTAGAAGAACCAAAAAAAGGAAACACTGTTACTTTACATCACAAGGTTTTACATGGATAGAGAGTATAATCCAAAGTGAATATCTGAACGCCAAGGACCTTTATGCACCAAGTAAGCAGCAAATCACACCAAAAAAAGGAAATTATCAAAAATAAAGGGGACAAGTGACGAAAACACAGTGGCAGGATGAGAGGTTCTCCACCTACTGCTGTTCTTTCCTAAATTAAGTCACCCAAAGTAGACATAACTGTGAGTGAGTAGAAGGACGGCACTCATGGGGAAGTCAGTTAACGGGCTGACTGGAGAGAACTGGCAGGAGATGCCAAGCCTCTCACATGTTCTGCAGGTGCAGAAACCAGGACAGGAAGATGAGTAAGGACAGAAAGGAAGAGGTGGACCCTGAGCCTCCGCATGAGCACCAGCTGGAAACATATTACAAATACACCTCCCAGACCCAACCAGAATCAGAAACTCGTGGGTGGTGCCAACCCTCCAGGTGTTTCTGATGCAGGTTCCGGGCTGAGAATCACCTGCAGTGATTAAGTCCAGAGGCTCCAAAGAGGGCTAGGCCAAAGCCTGCCCCATTTCTTCATTGCTGAGTATCTTCACACAAGTTGCTCAACCTCCCTGGGCCTTAGATTCATCATCCATAAACGGAAAATACTAGCACCTCCCTCTTGGTATAGCTGTGAAGACCAGAGCCTATACTCACTGACAGCTCTCCCTGATTCCTGAGTGTAGGGCAAAGCAGCGCCTTGAACCCTGCTACTCCCTTGCCTCCACCACCGACTCAGCTGAGCCATCTTCTGCACCCACTCCTCCATGCCTGTGCCCAGGGAGGATGTGCCGCCCCCTGACAGCGCATCAATGCCATCTCAGGGCTGGTTCCTTGCCTGCTGCATAAGGCAGTAAACTCCTCCCAGGGGCTCTCCAGCTGGAGCCTGCAGCTGAGTGACTCATGCCGAGTGTCATCTCAGGGCCTCCTGCCTCACCCACGCTGCACTCCATCTCTGCCTCCCACCCGGTTCCTCCCCCTCCCAGCCCGAGGAGTCTGCAGAGCAGGACAGAGGCCCACCGGGCACAGGCCCTCGTCCCTGCAGAGAAAAGAAAGCCAGCGCACAGGGGAGTCACAGGCATGTCCCGCCTGGGATGCTGCCGGCAAGGACCATTTGGCCACTGCCACCCATGGTGGGGAGGAAGCAGGGCAGGCAGAGGCATTGGCCAAACAGCAGATTCTCTGCCCCTGTAAGCAGATCAGGTCAGGTGTGTCCTAGTTAAACCAAAATGTCCTGTGGGGCAGGAGACAATTTTCCACTCATAAGGATGCGATTCAAATCTGAGACATGTCCGGGATTTCTCTGCTGCCAACTGTGTGTCACCACATTTAGATCACACACTCGAGCTCTGCAGAGTGACAAGTGCCCACAGAAATCACACAGGGGAACCTCTTCTGACAGGTGAGACCCAGAAAGCATGCATAGGTGCTGAGGTAGCCCGGAGGCCACACAGCAGAAAAGATCTACCGAGGAGGATTAAAACCCACAGTGGAGGATTCCAAAAGCAGCCTCCTTCTACCACATCAGGTTGCCATGAAACACAGCAGCTGAGGCGCCTGGAAAAAGAGGAAAAGTCACGAAGAGAAATTTTTACCTGACACTCCCACTGATCATCGTGATTCTGACAACGGAAGTGCCTTTTCTTGGTCACACTTTGCTTCCGTGGGGAATACGCCTCTGGTACCCCTTCATTCATAAGTACAAATGCCTACAAAGATGTGGACGCTGAGGCATCTGCCTCCGCCTCCTTCCTCAAGTGACTTCCTCCACTCAGAACACCTGCGACCCTCAAGCTGCCCATGTGCTCCACGTTCCGTAGCCAAGTCCCCTAGGAATCCCTCCTTGCCAACCTCCTCTCTCCCCACCTTCCTCCATCTCAGCTCCCATGAAGGAATCAGACCTCAGGTTTAATCACTTCCAGCTGTGCCTGATCTGGAAGGAGAGAGCAAGCCCCTACATCGCAAGGACCCCTTTGCTCACCAAGAGGAAGATTCACATCTTTTTGCTGGCAAAGCCTTCACTCTTAACACACTGAGTTCAAATCTGGGCTCTACTACTTACCCTCCCTTGAGGATTGGGCAAGACACGTAAACCCGTAGAGCCTCAATTTTACCACCGGGAAAGTGGCAATGATAACATCTTCCTCCTACATTGCTGTGCAGGTTACCTGAGATTACATGTGTAAAAGCTCTAAGAATCTCCACTACATACTGAACTGGAAGTCACTCTAATAAAAACGATAATGATAATGATGGTGATAAATACCATTAGTGTATAAAAGATACTTTTCCATTTAGTTTGATTTGTCCAAGACCAATTGGTAACTCTATCAGGGCTGGTAAACACAGGGCAAATAGTGCAGGATGAAAATAAAGGTTGACTCTCACTAGCCACCTTCAGTCATTGGCCCATTGGTCAAAATGCTGCAGATCTATCAACTCCAAACCCTCTAAGTTAGGGAAGGAGAGTGATACTAACAATTTCTTGGTTGAAAATGCAATAATAAAATCCACCCTCCAAACAAAAACTAACAATGCATATTAAGGATTTTTCTTTCTTCCAAAACTCAGTGTTAGCTCAATTTTTTTAAAGGCCTTACTCACATCTCCCTCCCTAGTATTAGTGATTTGGAGAGCCAAGTCATTTTACTTCCCTATATTCTAGACCCATCTATATCTGAGGACCCTCTACCCACCCAGCTGGGGCATTCCATGAGGCCAAGAGTTTAGTTCCAGGTTCCTAAAGCAAGCTCCAGGAAAACCCAATGACTTTATTTCAGGCTGAAAAGGTCATCAAATTCACAGTGTTTTAGCAAACATGTTTCTTAAAGACTCTGAGCAAATCCTGTAGTGTTGGCTGCCCATGCATATTAATGGATCTACTTCCTGCATTTAGCCATTCAACACTGACACGAGCTCCATACAGCACCTGTGATGCA
The DNA here is from genome assembly GCA_007922755.1 of Pedetes capensis. Taxonomy (NCBI): domain Eukaryota; kingdom Metazoa; phylum Chordata; class Mammalia; order Rodentia; family Pedetidae; genus Pedetes; species Pedetes capensis. Next base: position 215,204 of record VMDO01000564.1, on the reverse strand, counting down.
CAGGGCTACTGTTTGAGCAGGTGGGGGTGGGGTTCAGTGAGTCTCTGCCCTCACAGATCTCTCATTCTTTAAACTGTGTCTAAAGAAACCCAGAAGAGCAAACAGCTGGTCAGTTCCCACCTGCGAACTGCTATAAATTCTATGGGATGTTCTGGTGCTGGGAGTACCAGCTGGGAGCTACAGGAAATGGAGGGCCAGAAACTTAGCCACATCTTAAACAAGTCATTGACACAAGCTTCCTCATCAGGTGTTCTCATTGAACAATTCAAACCCTGAGCAAGGGTGTGCCGTGTGCCCAATGTTCGCTTTAAAAAGCGGGGAGGGGTGCGGTGGGGGGCACAGGTTGCTGGATGGAGGGTCTCTCGCATGGGGGTAACTACTGAGTAGCATCATCAGGCAAAGCACTCCCAGTTGTGTCTTCTTTGTTATTTTCCTGCCTGACAAGACCATCTTTTTTGCACTGATGCCCGGAGTTTGTGCTTCACTAGCTTTGTAATTTATTCCACAGACTTTTCACAGCCCTATCATGTCTTCAGCATTCATTTCTCTCCTCTGGAAAGGCAGAAAGCGAAACTTCCTCCCCCTGCTGTCCTCTGGATGTGGCGTCTGTACATCTGGAGGGATCTGAACCCAGCTGCATCGACTCTCCAAGTCTAGCCCGTTATCACTGGTTACTCAGCCACATGTAGGGAGGAGGCATAGAGAGGCCCCAGCTAGCTCAGATCCTTACACAACTTTTCCATTGCAGCCCCTGAAAGCACAGAATGAACACCTACCTCCTATCTCAGCGGTCCAGACTGAAACATGAGCAAGTCTTTAGCAGCAGGAAGAGTCTCTAAAGTGCTACATTTTGTCTTTTCAAAAGCCTGTATATCTCATTGCACCCCCTCCCCATTATAGAAAAGATAGAATAATAAAAGCCTACATATTCCTAAACCGTCAAGATCTGTTTCTCAAGGAAAATGAGCTGTGTTTGTACTGCAGCTTCAAGCATCCCTAGTGAGGCCGTGGGCTGTGTACCGCTAAAGCTGTGAAGTGCAGATCTGGGAGACCAGGGTCCCCAGAGAGCCTATGACCATCTGTTCATTCATGCCATCCACTCATTGATTCAGAGCTCAGCAAAGCACACAGACTGGAGGCTGGCGGCTGAGTCAGCAGCTTTCAAGGCAATCACCTTTTCTACCTCCTCATGCATCACTAACCCGCTGCCCTGGCCAGGTGCTGGAGGTAGATGTGTGTGCTTAAGCCTACCTGGGCAGCATGCTGAATCCCAGCAGGAACCTGGGCAGGTGAGCACAGGGCAAAGAGTGCAGAGTGAAAATAAAGGTTGACCCTCAATAACCACCTTTAGTCATTGGTCATTATTGGGTATGTGCCATGTGAAAGGCACCCAATGATGTGGGACAATCAAAGGTGGACCAGGGCAAAAAGCCAGGCACAGTGGCGCACACCTGTAATCCCAGCAACTAGGGAAGCAGAGGCAGGAGGATTGTGAGTTTGAGACCAGAGGCACCCTGCACAATTTAGCAAGACTTTGACTCAAAATAAAAATCAAAAATGGGGTGGGGGTGCAGCTCAGTGGTACAGTGCTTGGAAAGCATGTGGGAGACCCTGGGCTCAACCCCTAGTGCCACCACAAAAAAAAAAAAAAAAAGCATCAGGGCTTTACATGACTGCAGGATGCAAACTGGGGCTCAGAACACTCTAATAGAAGATACAAAAGACAAGAGCCTTGAGAGAGGAAACAGGGTGGAGGGCTCTCAGGGGGAAAGCTGGGTAGTTAGAAGAGGGAAAGGTTACTTCTTGGAGCATCAAAACCAGAAGCTTTTTGGAAGAGCTAGCTTTGGCCCCAAGCCATGAACAATTAGTAGGATTTATGGGCACACAGACAAGGAAGCAAAAAGGGTGGAATGAACCACCCCATAAGGCAGGAAATAGAGGTAAGTAGTTATGTGGGCTGGAGCCCAGAAACATAAAACGGAGATAAAACATGGAGGAATTGTGGAGATCTTTGAACACCAAGAAAGGAAATTTGGACTTTTTGTTTTCCTTGAGATAATGGAGAGGCATGAAAGGGTATTTGATGAGGAATGTGAAATAATCAGCTGACATTTAGAAAGTATAATTGGGTGGTAAGATGTATGACACATCAGAAATGAGAGTCATGAGGCCACCTGGAAGACAAGTGCAATGATCTGAGCAAGTGACAATTCAGGCCTGAACTAGACAAGAGGGACCAGCAGTGAAGGGGAGGAACGCATGCCAGCCAATGGCCGAGGGAGAACCGCCAGGATTTGGCAAGTGCCTAAATATAGAAGGGAAGGGGAAGGTGGTCCCTGAAAGCTGCACTACTGGGGAGAGACCAACTTCCTTTTCCCGTCTCCTTAGGAACTGGTGATGTGGCTCCCTGGTCACTCTGGCACATTCAACCTCCCAGGCTCACGTGTAGAGCTGACTAGAGTTTCTTCAGGAGGATCTAAAATCACCAACCGCCAACCTCCTTGGGTGGATGCTGAAAGTCAGGCCCATGACTCCTCCTGTCTCTTTCATCCCCTCCTCATCAACAACCAGGATGTTCTCTTTCCAGAACACTCCAAAATCAAGAGGGAGCCTTGTCAGGTCTTCCTATACCCAGAGAGAAACCAAGGACACGGTTAGAGTTCATAGTCTTAAGTACAAAGTGTGAAATTTGTGTATGTATCTGTGTGTGTGTGTGTGTGTGTGTGTGTGTGTGTGTGTGTGTGTGTGTGTGTGTGAGATAGAGAGAGAGAGAGAGAGAGAGAGAGAGAGAGAGAGAGAGGAAGGAGGATCAAGAGGTTCCTTGAGCCTTCAGCCCTCCTCCTCCGCCGCCCCTGCCTTCACCCATCCCAGAGCTTCATTCTACCATAGGCCATTCATTCCAGACCAGTGTTTAGGCCATCAGAATAAGAGTAGTCCACTACTTCCCTAATGGGCTAAGACAGGCAAACATTTGTTTCTATAACCTACTCAAAAATAAATAAGTAAATGCAAAGTAAAATAAGATTAAAAAATTAAAAACAAATTGTTTCGTAGACTCCAAATATTTTTTCAAGATGTAAATTGTTTTGCTATGACATAGATGAACCTGCACAACAGTATGCTAAGTGAAATAAGACAAATACAAAGAAAAATATTGCATGATCTCACTTATACATATGTTGTTGTTAGGTGCCGTCGAGTCGAGTCCGACTCATAGCGGCCCTCATAGGGTTTTCAATGGCTGACTGTTTCGGGATTGCCTTGGGAGTGGGTTGCCAGGTCCTTCTCCCATTTTGTGGTGCTGGGAATGGAACTCAGGACCTCAGAGACTGCAGAGTAGCGCTCTACCAACTGAGCTAAATCCCAGCCTCACTCATACATATAGAGAAAATATATATAGATATATACATATACATGTATATATAGAGAGAGTGAGAGAGAATAAACATGCATGAGAGAGACAGCACTCAAATACACATGGATTAGAGGATAGTTCCCACAGAAAGAAGAAGGAAGGGAAAGGAAGTGCGAAAATATAGGTCAAAGGATACAAAATAGGGAATACTTAGGCTGAACAAATTTAGAGATCTAATGTGCTGTATGAAGACTGAAGTTTAAAAAATTGCCTTGTATTAGGGATTTTTTTTAAAAAAAGTAGATGTTAGCTGCTCTGTCACAAAACCAAGTAACTACATGAGATATGTTAATCTGCCTCACTATAGTAACCATTTTATATCTGCATGCATCTCATATCATGCTGTAAACCTAAAATATATCTAATAAAACTGATTTTAAGATACCACAAAGCAAATGTAAATGACTATATGGAAAAAGAATATTCTTGCAACTTTGTTTAACTTGCTGTTAAAAGGGAGAGCATCCATGAGGAATGAGGTGCTTTTTCTTCTTCTCATTCCTTAAAATGTATCAGAATATATTAGAGAAGAGTAACACAGAGTTCTTGCTATTTCCCCTGAAATGGGATCTGCCTGGAGGTGGAGGCTGACCAGCTCAGCAGACTATGCACACACTGGCCCAGCCCAGAGCTGAACATGCAATCAGCTCTGATTTAAAAAAAAAAAAAATCTCTAGACTGGAACCAGAGCGTCAATATCAAGGGATTAAACCTGAACTGGCTGTTCTTTCCCTCCGGCAGGCTCTTCACTCCTGGCGGGCCAGAGTGCTAATCAGCCCTGTCCGGTCCCAGCTCGCTGAGGAGGCTCCCACACACTGGCCAACAGACAAAAGGAACCAGCTGCCACCCAGCTCTGAGATCTGCAGGACCCCAGCTACCTTTCTTTTTCTGGATCCTCCTCCAGGGTTCCTCCTGGGAAAGAGGGGAAGGCCAAAGGGGAAAGACACATTCCCACACACTTTTGGTGAGATTCTGAAAGCTGCGTGACCTTTCTGGAAAGCAACTTGGCAATGCGGATAGAGAATCTTAAAACCATGCATATCCTGGGCCCAGCAAATTCTGCTTCTAGGAATTCATCCTAAGGAAATAGTCTGTGATGTGAATAAAAATGAGTATTTACAGATCTTGACTGTAGCACAGTTGAAAATAGTGAAAAACTGAAAATCTCTTGCAGGACCAACAATAGGGAGACGATTAAATAACTTGCAGCTCATCCACTTGAGAAAGCAATATCACTAAAAAAGCCATTTCAAAGAGCTGATGCTGAAATTACAAAAAATTTATGTGTGCATCTACACGTATAAAGAAAAGATTGGTATGCAATATATCCAACTATCAGCTGACATCATGACTGGGATATAACTGTTGCTTTCAACTTTATGCTTTACATTTTGGTAAAACATGTAACATAAAATTTACCATTTTGACCATTTTTAAGTGTACAGTTCTCTGATAATTAAGTATACTCATCCATCACCACCATCCATCTCCAGGACTTTTTCCTCTTCCCAAACTGAGACTCCATACCTAATAAGTAATAACTCATTCCTTTCTCTCCCCAGACCCTGGAAATCACCATCCTACGTCTGTCTCTATGAATTTGCCTACTCTCAGAACCTCATAGAAATGGAATCATATACTATTGTCTTTTTTGTGATTCATTTGTTTCACTTAGCATCATGTCCTCTAGGTTCACCCATGTTGCAGCATGTGCCCACATTTCCTTCCTTTTTGATACTAAATAATATTCCATCATACGTATATGCTGCATTTTGCTTATCTATCTATCTGTCTGAGGACATTTGCATTGTTCCCATCTCTAGGCTATTGTGAATAATGCTATGAATGTGCATATATGAAGCTCTATTTTAGTCCTTGCTTTCTTTTCTTTGGGGTATATACCCAGAAGCAGAATTTTGGAATAATATGGTGATTTTATGTTTTTACTACGGGGAACTGCCGTGTTGTTTTTCAGCGCAAATGCACCATTTTACATTCCCACTAGCAATGTACCAGGGTTCAAATTTCTCTACATCCTTGCCAATGTTTTCTATTTTCTGATTTTTGAATAATAGCCATCCTAATGGGTGTACCTTTTTACATTTTTATGTAGTTTCGGAGTTGCCTACAAGAAGTACAGATATGTTTATCATCAGAAAAGCAAAGACTGATATTATATTTTAAAACTGCATTTGGGAAATGGTTCATTGATGTGGCCCACCTCCCCCTTCAGTGCTGCTTGGCTAACTCAAGTCCTCTTTCCTCTCCTAGAAAGCCAGCATCATCCTACAGCTGCAGCTTAGAGGCCTAGCCTCCTCCCATGAGCACAGCTCCTTTCTACCCCTGACCCCAGCCCCGTGAGTTCAGACAGTTTGAAAAGGAGATGGAGATTTGGTGCTCACAGAGTTCTAGGAACAATCCCAGCTTCCCCAGCTGCTAGCAGTAAGATAAGCAATTTCACCTTCCTGCACCCTAGTTCCCTCATCTGCTAATTGCATGGGAAATATCAACCCCTTAAGGTTGTAGAGTCTTGCACTCCACTCATGGTACAGTAGGAGTGATAAATAATGACCCCTGTCCCTGGAATTCTCTGTAGTTTCTGTCACGGGGTGGAGTACAAAAAACCTCCTAGCAGATACTGCTGAATTGAGTGTTTGAGGCTCATGAACGTGAAGATCACAGTTCAATCATTTGTATCTCCTCTGGGGGTTCCAGTGGAGTATGGTCTTTCTCCAACACAGTCCGGGTCTTTGCTCCTCAAAAAGGGGACTTCCTGGTCAAATAAGCTTGAGAAACACAAAGATGTGTATCTCCAAAATTGTGAAAGAGTAAGAATCTGCAAGGCCTGCCACGTTCTGAAGCCATTCTGGAAGTCCTCTATGGTGAGTGTCTTTAGTGGCACTGTTGTGGCTGCCTTGGTGTCCTGAATTAATTCAAAGCATTTGACTTTCACAGTCATTTTGACTTTGGGAAAGAGCCAGAAATCGCACAGTGCAGGAGCTGGTGAATAAGGTGCATGAGGCCACACCATAATGTGTGTATTTGACAGCAATCGCCATGCCAGACGTGATATGTGACAGAGTGTTGTCATGGTGGAGGATGAAACCAGGGACACGAAAGAGGACTTCCAGAACTGCCTCAGAAAGTGGCAAGAATGATGGGATAAGTGTGTTCAAAGCCAGGAGGAGTATTTTGAGGGGACTTAGTGGCAATGTGTCTTTTACTGTATTTTGTTTTTTTAATTTAAACATTCGCCATGTGTTTTTGCTCACACCTCGAATTAACAACACATGGGCTGAAAGAGCAAGGCCGCTCTGCTCTTAAGCCACTTGATGGTTACAGGACAAATCCTTGGTACTCTTGGAACCTCTGTTTCTTCTTCCCTCTAATGGGGCTGCTGTAAGGGGTGAGACAATGGTGTATCCAGTTTCAGCCTTAGAGCCACTGCTCCACCATTACCTCTCACCATGGCAAATGCAGTAGCCCCTTAAGTGGCCCTCCTGCTTCTCGCCTGCCCTCACTTCCTGGCCTCACTGCTAAAAGAGTGAGCTTTAAGAAATGATAATTAAGTCACATACATGGCTACTTAAATCCATCTAATGCTGCCGTATGGTACTAAAGTGGAAAGCCAGACTCCTCACAACTACCTACAAAGCCCTACAAAAACAATCCTTGACAACTTCCTGGCCCAGTATCTCCACTCAGGCCTATAGTTCATTCAGAGAGGTGTCTCTACAGCTTGCAAAACAAGCACTTTCCTACCTCAGGACCTTTGCATGAGCTGTTTCTACTGCTTAGAATGTTCTGCCCACAAATTTCCACTGTGCTGGCTTCCTCTCCAATCAAATATTGCCTCTGAGAGGCCTTTCCCAATATCATAAAGAAATAATCATTATTCTTTTGCACCATTGTCTTCCTAGATGTCAGCAGGAGTTGGCCATGACCTCCCAAGAGCAGACCCTGTAGCTGTCTAATTCACTCCTAAATCCCCAGTGCCTAGCACTTTGTCCAGAGCCTAGAAGGAGCTTAGGAAATAGGTGTAACCTGGGTAAGGTATGTGAGAGTGCTTGGCACACTGTAAAGTGCTCCATAAATGTGATGGGGGTCAGAAGTACCCCCAAAGAACTAGCCAAATAATTCAAAGAAAACAGGACAAAAAGGGGAGTAGGCAATTCAGGGTAAATGTGGAAGGACTTGAAGTAATGATTCACAAAATAAACCAAGCAATCCATTTGTTAAATACGGGAGGCCTGTGGGCCAGAGGAGCCCAGACCCCTCCAAGGAGTCTTTCATCCTGCTCAGGCCTGGTCTGCTCCACCCAGCCACAGGCTTTGCACATGGTTCTCCCACTCAGAGTCAAGCAGCCAGACGCCCTCCCTACGGGACCAGGAAGGGGATCCTGGCCTCCAAAGCAGGGCTGACTCACCCCCTTTGCATCAGCCCACCCCACCTGCATCTGGGCACTCCTAACTGCAGTGCTGCCCGCCTGCCTGAGGCCTGGGGCTCGCAGATGGCCCATCATTCCCCTGTGCCAGCAGAGCACCAGTGAGCCTATCTTTGGATGATCTGCAGGCTGAAAAATCAATTCACCCGCCTGGCATGCAGGCCTGGAGCTGCCTGCTGACATCAGAGGCAAGCAGCGTGTGGTTTCCCCTCTGCCTGCCCTGGTGCATCAGGCCTTGCTCAGGGTCCGAAGGGCCTGGCAGTGCCACCCCCAGATATGCAAGAGGTACTGAACCCAAAGGTGAGCTGGTCTGTCCTTCAGAGCTAGCCTAAGAAACGGGCAAACAAAGAGCAGAGCCTGGGAAGTCCCAGCAGGGGAAAGCAAATCACTCTCTGGCCTGGCCGCCCATCTCACACTCCCCACCTCATCCATGTGGGTCACACGAGACCAGCTTCCCCCAGTGGTATGAGTTTTGTCTCCTCCTCCAAATACAGATCAGAGGTAAGGGAATAGCACACAGGCTAGAAACAGATGGCCAAGGCGGGCCCTCAGGCTGCCCTCTTGCAGCAAGGACCCCTGGACCAAGGGTGGGTCGGCCAAGCCACAGAGAACACCATGCTCCAGGGCACGGCCAGGAGGAGTTGTCTCATTTGCCCTTTCTGTCCATCAGGCCTTCCTTCTGCCTTTTTATAAAGACTCACTGAGTACCTGCCTGGGTGAGTGGGATGGAGTAAGAGGGAAGTTGGGAAGAAAGAAAGAGGAGAAAAGAAAACTTCCCCCAACCCCCTGTGTGTTTCTTCAGTACCTGTGACCCATGTTCAGACTTTCTGATTTGCAAGTGACCTCTGCCCTTCTACCCTGGCACCCATGTCTAGATGCTATTTTCATAGAAATCAGAGAAATGCCACGTGTCATTCAACAATGCAGCCTGGAGTCCTGCCCCTCACCCCTTTTCTTTTGGACATACAGACAGATGAAGCTGTGCTCTAGCAAAAGTGTACTCTGGCTTCCAGCTGAGAAGCAAGAGCAAGCCAGCAGAGCCTAAAGGCTCCAGAGCCACCCCTGAGAACGTGCAGAAGCACAATCCTACATGTTTGTTTCCTTCATCCAAAAAAGGGACCCAAACTCCCATGCCCACGGCAGCCAGCCTGTTATGGTAAGTGAGGGGTGCCAGGGAATGCTTGACCCAGCCAAGCCACCAAGAGAGGACACAGGCCTACAATGTGCATCTGCAGTCTTTTTTCTTCTTTTGATGAAAAGCTGGCAACCCAGAGTTTTACCCAAAATTTCCTATTTAGTAAATGTAGATAGTTAATGCGAAAAAAAAAAAATTAAGTATGAAACTGTGCAGGCAAAAGCAAATGTACTCGCAGATCTCTGGTTTGTTCCCTCTGAAAGGGAGGGAGGTGGTGGTTCTAGGGAGCGGGTCAGAGGGCTCCATCCTTCTGAGCCTCCCCCTGGGGAGGTCTCCTTGGCCGCCACCCAAACACACAGCTCCAGCCAGAGGGTCAGAGCCAGGAAATGCATCTCCTTAGGGGAGGGAAGCAGAAACGGATGAAAATCCCCCTGCCAGGTGCCATCTCCCAACTCCTTTGGGCTCACCCTGGCCTGCAATATCTCTTTCCTCCTTCTTGCCCCAACTCAAGCTAGTCTCTCTCCCTCCCAGCACCAGGCATGTCCTCACTGATGCTCTCTGCATGCCCCACTGGGTACCTATGCATTCAGCTGAGCCCCCAACTAGAAGGGAGCCCCTAAGGGAAGGGCTGGGTCCTTGCAGGCCTACAGCCTGCAGCCAGCACAGAGCTCAGAACAGAGAAGCAGCTCTGTGCAGAACCCAACCAAGCAACCCATGACAAACAAATGTCCTCTGAGCACTGGTCTGTGCCAGGCATGCATTAGGAGTGCATGAAACTAGAAATGATCCCAGACTTTAGGGGTAATGTGATTAAGAAATCCCTGTCAATAAAGCAAATTCCACCCTGCTGCCTGTCACCGGCCTTCCCTGGTCTCCACCACACTTTCCCACTTGCTAATCCTTTGACATGGGAGAACGAGGTGGCACTCCACTCCAGAGGCAATCCTGAAACAATCAGCCATTGGAAACCCTATAAGGGTCACTATGAGTTGGACACTCGACGGCACCTAACAACAACAACAATCCTTTGACACGCAAGAGCCCTTTTCAACCCCTGCCCAAAGCCCACCTTTCTGAGAAGCTCCCTCCCCGTCTCTGATACGAGGTCATCTTCCACACCATGATGTCCCCCTTCCCTGCTTTACTTGTCCTTTAGCCTTTGTCACCATCTGCTTCATCCTGTCTTCTTACTTATTCTGTGCATGGCCTGTCTAGGGGTGACTACGACTTAAACCCTGGAAGGGTAGTGCCTGGGTCTGCCTTGTCCTGCTGTACCCCTGTTGCCTAGGACAAGGCCTGCCACACAGTAGGTGCACTGTGTCCAACAATGGAGAAAGCAAAATCTTTCCAGAGAGTGATGCATGGCAGAGGCCCCAGGCCCCACACCAAGAAGCAGCTGAACCACTGCTACTATTGCTTCCACCTCTTCCCCCTTTTCCCTCTCCTCCTCCTTCTCCTTTGCCCCCTCCTTTTTGCTCAGTGGGCAGGGCATCCGCACAATTCTTCACTTCTCCCACCTCATCACATGGCTGTGCTCAGGTGCCACCAAGCAGGTCCAGAACCCCTCCATGTAAGCTCAAGAGGTGAGGATGGAGGTGTCTTGAGAAGGGCAGATGTGGAGTGAGCCTCCGAGTGTGCTCAGGGGTACTGAGGGAGCCCCCAGTGCGGGCGTGCTTGAGGCGCCACAGCAGTGTGGTCAAGCAGACATGAGCAGGGAGCAGGAGGGGGCTAGTGAAGGGCGAGGGCTGAGGGCATCTGGGCACATGGACACATGCATAAAACTAAGGTGGGATGAGGGAAGCCGGCACACAAATGTGCATGAGTGTGTGTGCACATGTGTACATGTGTGTACACCTGTGTGTGTGTGCACAGGGCCAGGGAGACGCTGTGCTGGTGGAGAAGGAGGTCCCTCTCCCTGGTAGAAACTCAGGCTGGAGAGCCAGAGGCAAGGAGGCCCTGCCCCAGGGGCTTCTGCAAGAGGGGCGCCCTGTGTCCCCTGCCACCTGGCCTCTTTTCACCTCTATGGGAAGGAAACAGTGTCCTAGAACCTCCAGTAGAACCCAAAGGCAACTACCCACCTGCCCCTGAAAACAGAGCCTACCCACACCTGGGCACAGCAGCCACCCTCAGCCTGGAGACTTAGGGCTTCAAAAGGAGCCCCAGCTCTGAGTGATTTGGCGCCAAACCTGATCACATAAACTCAGATTCCCTAGAGGTGCCAGAAATCCACTGAGACACCAGGGCGGCACATGGGTGCTGCTTGACTGTTAGCTGTCATCTCCTGATCATCACAGCCACCGGGAACCGGGGAGTGGGAGGTGCTGAGAACCACTGGGCCGTCTGGTGAGGCCAAGTCCACAGGCCCAGGAGGCCAGGTTCCAGCCATAGTGAGAGCAGGACACACACACACCTACAGGTCGTGTTCCCAACCTCCTCCCCTCCCCTCCCTGCCAGACTCCATGCCCACCTCACCGGTCACATCTCCCACCATCCCCAGCTTTCATTCACTTCCTCATTCCACAGAGTCACCATTCCAGGGGGTAGAACTGAGAAGAGCAGACAAAAGTGCTGGCCTTGTAAAGCAGGCAGTACCATATGGGAAATAGGCAATAAAGTCCACAGGTAAGGCAAGGATAAGGTATTGGGGGTGGGGGGACAAGTGCCCCTGAACAAATTGATCCACCAAGAATGGTTAGGGCAGCTCAATAAAGCAGGCTGGGCATCTCTCCAGCAGCCCAGTCCCCTCCTCAGAGGCTTCCCAGCTGCTGTTCCACATGCCAGAAGCACTGTTCTCCCAGACATCCCTGGGGTTTTCCTTTTTCTGGTCAGATTAACTTTGTCCTGCTTATCAGTCACTTCCTTAGAGAAACCGTCCAGGGCCATCCAAAAACTCACATTACTATCCCCTTAGCCCGTTTCATGTTTAAAACTACTTACTATCATGTAGTTATTAGATATAGTCTAAAAGAAGAAGAGATTTGTTTCTTGCTCACCACTGTGCCCCCAGCACGTACAACAGGCCTCAGGGCCCAAAATGCCAGAGTTTACCTTTTGTTTATTCAGGTGAAGCTAAGCCACACTCTCATCCTTTTCTTTCTTCTTCTTTTTGCAGTACTTAGGAATTGACTCAGGGCCTTGCACATGCTAGGCAAACGCTCTACCACTGAGCTACACTCCCAGCCTTTCTTTCTTTCTTTCTTTCTTTATTTATTTAGAGATAAGGTCTTGCTAAGCTCCCCAGACTGGCCTTGAACTTAGTATGCAATCCTCCTGCCTCAGCCTCCAGAGTAGCTAGGATTACAGGCATACGCCACCACGCCCAGCTCCCAGGCAGCCTTTTCAACACATGAAGTCATTAACACTGTCATGTGACCCCATTACCTCTCCCTAGGAGCTGCTTAAAAATATGAGAGCTGCGGCTCTGTCCATATTTATGAGGAATATCCCTAAGCATCCAATCCCTCCTGATTTAGAGCTGACAGGAGATCTGCGGTCATCTAAGGCTTGGGGATTCCCAGGGGAGGGAACAGACCAATTAGGAGAGGAGACAAATTTAGCTGCCTCCTCATTTGCCCCTCAAGGACACCAGGTCTGTGGTCAGATCCCTGCCACCATGAAGCAGGGGCAAACTCAATAATGGTGGGAAGCCACATGCACTGTATCACTGCACACTTGGAGATGCCTCCCCGTTGCTAAGCACCCGCTGTACATACACAGTTACTATTAGAAAGTTAATCATGGAAAATGCTGAGGTCTCTTTCCCCAGCTCTGCATCGCTCGGCTCCTCACTACAATTTCATCTTCCATATAATGTTACCGGACAGCACTATTGGCTCCATCCACTCCCTTGTCCCAGGCTTTTATGACCTTTCCATTCCCTTCAAGCCACACGCCACGTCAGCCCCGCAGAGCTGCAAGTCACGCTGGCTTTGGCCCACACCTGGCCCGGGCCAGCATGCTGACATTTTCCAGGCAGCCCTACCAGCCAGCCCGATGCTCAAGGGGGATTAAGACAACTGGCTATATTACCCTAACTTGCTTCAAGAAAGGGAAAAACAGCTTTGACTCCCATCTTGGCAGCTGATGATATCCACACACCTTCTCTACGGAGAGGTGAGAGGCCTGAGCAAAAACTGCTTCTCCCTTCTTGTTTTCAGAGCATGGATTATTTCCTGCCTCACACTTTCTAAAAAGATTGTCAGAAAAGACATCCTATTGGAAGGTGAGCCTTATAAAAAGCTTAGTACCTACTTGTCAGTCAATAACCCTGGGAGTACATAATTGATTTTATTGTTTTATGATTATTTGTGGGCACTGGCTCCCTTTCCATGAGCCTGGATAATCAAAGGGAGACTATAAAAGAGTATTAATATCATCACCAAGGTCAGCTGGCTGCTGCCGCCTCCCCAACACAAAGGCTGAATTATTATGGCTTTTATTAATAATAACAAGAATAAAAAACATGAGCAATTATAAAGCATAGGAATTCTGAGATTGCCTCAATAGCTAAGACCTTCCTTGGTGAAACACAAAATGGAAAAAATGTTCTAAGATTCAAGCTCAGAATCTTCTGGCAATAGAATTGCCTTCTGCTTGGCACCACTGAAAGTCAGAAAAGAGCTCTGTATGAGAATATACAGCGTGAGGTTGAGGTGGCTCAGGTCTAGTTCTCCACTCCACCAGACCTGTGCCCCCTCCTCCCAGAGTTGCTCCACTTGGCAGGTCCTCATGTCACATGGGGCTAGTGAAGACTCAAGATGGTGCACTTAAAGGACTTGGCACAGAGCCCAGCAAGGATCACACTCTTTAAGTATTAGCTGCCCCTCTCACAGTTACTAATGCTAATAAAAACTTGAGTAGGGATGACACGCTCTCATTGGGCAGCCAAGCCAAGCCAGGAACAGAGATGAGAATGGTGTGGCTGTTGATACCCATTGGGCTGCCCTGTGCCTATCAGTCATCCCAAGAAAGGCCACTGGCCATCCCACACCCCATTTAGCTCTGTGTCCTGACAGCCAAGCTCCCTCTACACCTGCTCCTTCACCCTCACTCTCGCCCCACTTCAAAGCAGCAGCCTGGGAGGCATGCAAGAGACCTGCTCGAGGAAAGGTAAGGACAAGAGCTCCAGCTTCATCTTGACTGATGAAGTCTCAAGCAGGCTTAAGCATCATTTCCTCCAACAACCTTGGCCTTTGGAAGAATCAAAACCCCAAAAAGTACAGTTGCAGAAAGATCTTCCCAACTCCTCAGTGTAGTTATTCTCCCAAAGTCCCAGAGCTTTAATCCTCATTGACTTGCTCAACAAACTTTTATTGAGCATCTACTATGTGTCAAGCTCTGCATATGACGGCTTTAACCTAAGATGTGACAGATAAAAAGGAATCAGCAAGGGAACAATGACTAGAACCAAAGAGAACAGTACACACAAAGGTCCTGAGGTATATAGGAGCATGGCATGTTCTCTGTGAGCAGAGTTCTAGGAATAATGTCCAGGCCAGGCTGACACCTTTCTGTTACCATCATTCAAAAGTAACCTTTAAGGAGCCATGGGAAATATCTCAACTCCATCGCTCATCCTCCACCTCCCTGTTCTTGCTTTCATCTGGCTTCTCAGTTTCCACGTTGGTTCCTAATTCTTGGTTGCAGCAAAATACAAGGTTGGAAGCAGCACACAAATGCCAAGAAGCCTGAGTCTCAACCTCACCTCTGCCACTTCCTGCTTTGGTGGTTTGAGGCAGGCGAGTTAACCTGCCTATGCCTCTGTTTCCTCATCAGTAAGCCATGGATACCAGAGAATCACTTCTGAAAGTTGTGAGGCACAGACTAGTAGAGGTTCTCTGCGCAGCGCCTGGCCTTATCATTCCCTATCGTGAGCATCCCCATGCCTATCATTACAATCCCCTCTCCACCTGCCCCTTGGGAGAGATGACTAGTCAGATGAAGGACACCCCAAGGGTCCCCCAGACCCCATCCTTGGTCATGATTATCAGTGCACGTGCCCATCCCAAGTCCTCACTCTCTTATAGTGGTTTCTGGGGACCCTAAGAAGACGGGCCTTCCCAAAAGTCCTCATGAGCCTACTCAAGTTGCCTCCTTCAGAGGGCCACCTCCAGTGCCCTGAGGAGGCCAGGACCAAGGGGAGGACCCTGGGGCTCCGCAGGGGCTTCTGCCCTGTGCCTGAGGCACTCTCTCCCCCAGATGATTCTTCTTCCCTGATTTCCCTCTCTCCAAAACACTCCCAAAATGTTTTGCCTTTTCAGTTTGCCTCTCCCCCACTTCAACACGCCCCACCTGCCCCCCAATCCCCAGTAGTTTCAGAATGGAGTAACTGTGGGGAGCAGCACCTGAGGATGCTAATCTCAACGCGCACATCACAAAGGCAAGCTGGGGCATTTTCCTCAGGACGACCCCTCTCCCAAGCTCCCCGGGGCCTGGGTGAGCTGGTGAGCCAGTGCAGGGGGCCTCCTGTGGGGCCTGCTTCTGCCTACATCCCCAGAGGGCAGCCCCCAAAGGTTTGCACTCTGCCAAATTGCTGGGGCCACAAGAAATGGATCTGGAGGCAACCCGTGGTTTCAGCAATCCCCCATGTCCCCCTGTGGACCTACGGCATTGTAAACACAGAAAGCTCCAGGTCTGCTCTCTGCATAACCACTGCGCTTTCCACAGCACCAGCTGCTACCAGAAAAACTTCTCTTGTCCCTGTTCCCCTCATCATACACGGAGGCTCAGGTTCCCGGAAGGACAGACTTCCTCCAAGGGGCAATGTAAAGTGTCCCTTCTCCAGGCAGTCCTCCTGAATCCCCTCCCTGCCCACTGGCAGGGTAGTTACTTCCTTCCCTAAACTCCCTCACGCTCTTCTCACATCTCTCATATGTAGCAAGATCATGCTCAAGCTACTGCACAAGCTATCTCCTCTCCCCTCAGGATATCCTTGAGAAGAGAAGCCATGTCTTACTCAACCTTGGATCTGCCACCCACTTCCTCTGGACACTGGGGTCAAGGGCCATCCTGGGTACTTGGATGGCCATGAGCTCTGGTCTCATCAGCACCAAAATACATATAATAATAATAATAATTAACACTAACAATAAATACCAAAGATAAAGACACCTGTCAGAATGCCCAACACATCATTATTGTTGCTGTTGTTGTTGCTGTTGTTGTTGTTAGGTGCCATTGAGTTGAATCTGACATAGCAATCCTATGTACAACAGAAAGAAACCCTCCCAACACTGTGCCATGCCCAGCACTATGTCAGTGCATCTCTGCTATTCATAGGATTTTCAATGGCTGATTGTTTTGAAAGTGGGCTGCAGGGTCCTCCTCTCAAGCCTACAACATTTAGTATTCCCTGGCGATCTCCCATCCAAGGACTAACCAGTTCTGACCCTGCTTAGCTTCTGAGATCTGAGGAGATGGGATGCCGGGATGGTACAGCTGTAGATGGCTGACACGTAGTAAATAATAAATATTATTAATAAATATTTATGGATTGTTAAGATTAATTACCTTGGAGTTTTACCAAGTTAAAGTAACAGTTTACAAAAAAGAAAGAAAGAAAAGAAAAAAGAAAGAAAGAAAGAAAAAAAGAAAGAAAGAAAGAAAGAAACTTATTAAATGAACTCTGCCCTCAGTTGGTCCCATTGGTAAATATGGCTTTTCATATGTTGAGTTTGCCTAAAATGGAGAAGCATAGAAACTCACACAAGAAGATAAACAGAGAAGCTAAAACAGAGGAAATATGAGCCAGGTAACCCATATGTAGGAGAGAAGTGCCCACAAGTTTGGCAATGCCCATGTGATGCCCAGGAAGAGTAGAGAAATGTCACTAGAAGAACATACAGCACGGCATGGTGAAACCTGCCTGTAATCCCAGAGACTTGAGAGGTGGAAGCAAGAGGATGGAAAGTTCAAGGCCAGAGGCAAGCTGTGCAACTTAATGAGACTCTGTCTCAAAATAAAATAAAAAGAATAATATAAAGGGGCCGGGGAGTGAAGCTCAGTGGTAGAGCATTTGCCTAGCATGTGCAAGGCCCTGGGTTCAACGCCCCCAACACTGCAAAAAAAAAAAAAAAAAAAAAAAGGAAAAGGGAAAAAGGGAAAAGCAAATCCTACAGTTACTTTGCATCTCTACTTAAGTGTCTGTTTCAAGAAACAATGAAACTGCTCTCCTTGATTTAGGTTTTATATCTTGTAGATGTATTCAGCTTCAAAGAAGTAATGTGTACTTATTGGTAAGTCCAGATTTCAGTATCATATGATAGTTCAGTTTAAAAAGTAAAAAAATTCAATGATTCAACAATATTTTCCCCCAAAGGAACTTATCTTTAATGTCCAAGCAAAGTCAACATGAGAATGAGGTTTGCGTTGTAAAAATTCTCTAGAGAACTCAGCTGCCACCACCTACAGAGTAGGATGTGTCTCCACTGCAGAAAGAACAGCCGCAGAAGCATGTGAGATGTCAAAAGGAAGCATGGAATGCTCAAAGAATAAAACAGAGCAGAGAATTTTCCATGGGCACAACCAGAGGCGGAGCTTTGACGGAGTTTGCTCTCCATCCCCTGACCAACCATGCTCAGGCATCCAAATGTTGATGAAGCCAAGAATGTGCAAACTATGCCCTCCCAGAATACTAAGAAGGCTGCTCCAGTCCCCCGCCCACCCCGGGTACCATCAAATGTTTGGAAGTTTCTGACACTCTCAAAATCACACAGAATCCCAAGTCTGGTCTTGGAAACCTCTCCAGGGTGGCGTGCACATGGTGATCTGCTTTCCCAATTATTGACAGCCCTGGAGACGGGGAGGGAAAATAACAGTTGCACTGAGACGGCTGTGGGTTTCTGTACTGTTTCATTTAGGGTGGCACGCTGGGACTGAGGGATCTGGGTCTTGTTATCTATGAGCTACCTTCCCACCCACATTTTCTGCACTAGCCCTTAGACCATCATGGACAACCGGAGCTTTGACAGGAAAAAGAAGGCTTTGGAGGCATGCCCTGAGGGCTGCACAGGGGAGAAAAGGAGGACCCAGTGTGAACCACTTCCTTTGGACACTGAGGTCAAGGGTAGCCCTGAGGCACCTACATGGATGTGAGCTCCAGCCTCATCAGCATCTGCAGGCTGAGCCACCATCACCACCGGACTCCTTAACCACCAAGCCATCACCCACCAAGGAATTCACTCTCAGGAAGTCAGGGGCTTTCATATTTTCCTCTGGACAATGTTGCCTAGAGAATAGCTACCATGACTTAATTCTGTGACCCACTTGTGCAGGTTAAAATAAGATGATATCAACATTTTCTGAGCATCACATAGTTTTAATCAATGCCATATGACATGCATTTATGGAGGACCAGTTACATTTCCAACACTATTGTGAGTGTTGGAATCAGGCAGTGAGAATATGAAAAATGAGAGCAAAATGAGTGCTGTCCCTAGAGGAGAGCACATGCCCAGCCTTGGACCTGGCCTTGTAGGCTGAGACCTGTTCTCTTGTGGATGCTTTGGCATTTTCTTACCCTCATTTTTCCTCATAATCACCCAGAGAGCACTGTGTTAGAGTCAACGGTTGATCAATAAATTTGCTGGATGTAAATAACAAGCCTGACAAAGAGTTTCTCCAACATTCTCCTGCCCTGGGTTCCTGGGCTGGCCCATGGACTCTAAGACATCGACCAGATCACCCCACATGCCCACTGGCCCCATAGTTAGAGTCTGATTAACAGGATGGATCAGGTGACTTTGGGCAAGTCACCCTCACTTTGGGGGCTTCATCTTTATTCATATGTCAGATGAAAAGATTTTAGTGGATGCCTTCTAATTTCCTTCCCAAGCCCTAGCATTCCATCCTGCCATCCACGTGCATCCCAGGTAAATGGGAGTTGCCTTTGCCTATTCATGGACACAAGAGACAGCGAGTTGTCACCTCCTTCCACTTTGCTATCACAGCCTCATTCTGTTCAGATTTCTCTATTCTGCCTTGCACCCATTCTTTCCCCCTCTGGCCAATCCTGTATAGTCTATAACAACCAGGACATTCCCATTCTACTTGTCATTGCCTGCTGTGAAGGCAGATATGTGGCTTGGTTCTAGTCGGTGTGACAAATGAGAGA
The DNA here is from genome assembly GCA_007922755.1 of Pedetes capensis. Taxonomy (NCBI): domain Eukaryota; kingdom Metazoa; phylum Chordata; class Mammalia; order Rodentia; family Pedetidae; genus Pedetes; species Pedetes capensis. The sequence goes on along the minus strand of VMDO01000564.1, from coordinate 196,099 downwards.
AATGCTGTGGGGAGGGGTATGAGAGGAAAGCTTTCCCCTCTAAATAAAGCTCTCATCAGAAGTGCTGGTTTCTGCCTTGCCTCTGGATATTGCCACCTCTGGATGGAATGTCTGGAACGTTGCAGCCATGAGAGGAAGTGCATTCATGAGAGGAAGTGGATTTAGGATGAAGCTGTCACTAAGGACTACAGTGTAACAACAGGGAAAGATCCAGGGCCTTATCCACATCCTGAACCACTGCTCTGTGTGCACTGGAGGCCTCTCTCCCCTGACCTGTGTTCTATTTGTGGGAGATAAATTTCCTTCCTGTTTAAGCCAATTGGAGTCACTGTTCCCTATTATTTGTAGTCAAAAGCAACCTAACTAATGCAAGTGACCACCAACTTGAAAAGAATGGACGTCCTCTGAAGCACTCATTAACTAAAACTTCTACACATACCTGACTTTAATATCTAGAAAATGCTTTAGGACACCATCCAGATGGAGGTCACTCTTCCAAATAAGTCCCTGACACTCTTTCTTTCCCATAAGCTTGTAGCACCCTGATGTCAGCCTTTTACAGTGACTTGTGCTCTAGACAAATGTGAGCGTCCCCAACATTCTCACAGGAATCAGCACTGACTTGCCCTTCTCCACAGAGAAGAGAGCACAACCATGAACCCAATTAGAGGAGCAGGAGAGGCAATGTTGGCACCTGCATGGCCAGATTCTGTTGAGCTTGTAGTTCTGAGCTTGCAAAGTTTTCTTCATTCTCTTCTACCTGTGAGTGAGGCCCCCATTTCTCAATCTGCTTGCTAGCTGAAATTTCAACATATATCAGGGAGTGATAGGTTTCCCTCTCTCTGTCTGTCTGTCTCTCCTTCTTTCCTTTCTTCTCCTTCTTCCCTTCTCCCCTTTTCTCACTCACCAAAGTAATAAAAAAACAATAATTAAAACAATGAGCATTAAATGATGCTGCACTATGCAATAAAAAACACCTCCCCTACTGTATTGCCATTGCTCTTCGGGGGCATTGTGTGCAAATATAGTAAGCAGCACTAGAGGGAAATAATACCACTACATGCTTCTGGGAGCGCGTCATGTCCCTTTAAGATGAGGCCCACTGTTCAGTTCCATTCTAGGCCACAGCTCCGGTTTCAAGCCCCAGGTCTCCTTACTGCCTCATGCAGTATTAATACGCCCTGGCAGGCTCCCAGATTTGCATTGTGAACCATAATCAGGGCCAGCCTCCCTGGGACACAGTGGTTTGGGGCTCCCTCTTCACTTCCCTGGAGTGCTTCCACCTCTTCATAGCCAGTCCAGCTCCTTCTCTGGAATCCCCACCTCTAGCCTCAGCAGGGAGCATACATGGTCTCTGGGGCCAGCCATCATTACCCTCGCATGGAGTATCCTCCGTGAGGACGGCTTACACAAGCAGAAGTGCACCATCTGTGGAGGTCATAAGGTGGGGGAGAAGGTGGCCTGGAACACCAGAGCCAGAGCCAAGGTCAGGGTCACCTCTGCAGCCAGCCTGGAAGTACCATGAGGACCTCCAGGCTAGGTGGTCCTATGGGTTCCCCTAGATCTGCTGAAGGGGTTCCTATCCCACCCCTTCTTCCCACCAGTTATAACCAGATGGCAGTTCTTCCTTTGGTCCTGTTTCTAGGCAAGCCCATAAGCCATTTCTATTTATGAAAAGAAAGAGAGGTGAGGCTGGTGGGGGGAGAACGGGGGCCAGGGGCACAAGGACAAAATGCAAAGAAGAGGCAAGGTGAGAAAAGAATAGACAGGTGTGGTGCAGTTGAATGGGCCCCCATGTGGCCCTCTCACCTGGGGCTGACATAGGAGCCCTGCTGCACACATAGCCTCCCGCCCACAATCAAGAGGTCTCCAGGGTTCCATGTGTGATGTTGGTGCTGGGGACTCCTCTATCTTTGGGGCATATAGGGTGTGTCAGGGAAAGACTAGGCCCTGGAGAGGGCAGGGCTCTGAGCCAAAGGTGGAGCCAAAATGCATCCTCAGAGTCCAATTTCCTCAAGAAGTTAAATAGCAAATGACCATTTGACCCAGCAAATACACATATAGGCACATATCCAAAAGAATCAAAAACAAGTGTACAAACAAAACTTGTAAATAAATGTTCACAACAGCACTATCCATAATAGCCAATGGTAGAAACAACTCAAATGCCCATCAATAAGTGAATGGATAAACAAAATGCAGTGTGTCCACATGATGGAATGTCATTTAGCCATAGGAAAGAATGGACTACTGATACACTGCATCATGGATGAACCTTAAAATATTATGGCCAGTGAAAGAAGCCAGATCCGATTCACCCTTGTACCCAGAACCTAGCACAGAATACTCATATATATGAATGAATGAGTTTAAATGGCAGGTGGTTAAAAAATCATCATAAAGAAATAAAAATTACCATAAATAAGGGTGACTCAATTTCCAGATAACCTATGCCACTCATACCCTAAGACTTCTGCAGGAAAAACAATGCTGCAACCCCAAAAAGATAGTGACAGGTCAACTCAGGGCTCCAGAACAAGCGTCTCTTGGAAGGTCATGGCCTGGGGAACTGGGAGGTTGTGGTTGCAGATGAGAGTGGATATCTGGGCCTCAGATTCCACCTCAGCTCCCTTTATGGAGGAAGCTGAACACAAGGCCCTTTCCACTCCTATCCCACCCGAATTTGTGCAAGCTAAACCCATCTGGGATTTGGCTCAGTTGGTAGAGCACTGCGCTGCAGTCTCTGAGGTCCCAAGTTCAATTCCCTGCACCGCAAAAAAAAACGGGAGGAGGACCTGGCAATCCACTCCCAAGGCAATCCTGAAATAGTCAGCCATTGAAAACCCTATGAGGGTCGCTATGAGTTGGATACCGACTCGATGGCACCTAACAACAACAACAACAACAACAACAAACCCATCTTACAGCAGAGAGAAGTCAGGCTCCTGGAGGTCAGCAGTACGTCCACGTCACAAGCTAATATCAAAGCCAAAGTGTGGAGTTTTTACATAGATTACTTCTTCCTACAGAGTCTCTGCAGTAGGCTTTCCAGTCCTCTCATCAAAACAAGAGGAACAGAGATACAAGCAATGCTGAAGAGTAGGTCCTCTTGGTCCTGGAATTACATATTCAAGTCCAGTGGGTCATGTTCTAAGAACTCATTTTGAACACCTAAGCAATTGACCTTGATGGGAAGTGGAACAGGAAACAGTAATCCTCAGGGAAAGACATGTAAAGACAGGTCCCACTACTCTATTATTTGTGTATCTTTGGGTGAGTTGAGACCTCTGGGTCTTTTCTTCATTTTTCCATTTGTAAATAATATTGTAAAACACCATGTAAGGTTAACACAGAATAGATCACCTTCAAGATCTCTTCTACCTCTAGGGCTCTAATGCTATCACAACTAACAACTATCTTGAAGGATCTAGAAGGTGGCCATCTTGTCCATAACTGGGAGCAGAGGGCATCACCTGCTAGGTTGATGGAATGTACAAGGCTAAGCTACCTTTTCTCTTGGAGCTTCTCACACCAGTGTCCTACACATTCCCTGCTCTAAGAATAGACAAGAAAGGAAAGAAGCCAGATGTGGTGGTGCACGCCTGTAATCTCAGCTACTCTGGAGGCTGAGACAGGAGTATAGCAAGTTCGAGACCAACGTGAGCTACATAGCATGTTCAAGGCCATCCTGGGTAACTTAGTGGGACACTGTCTCAAAATAAAAATAAAAAGGGGGCTGGGGATGTACCGCCATGATAGAGGACTTGCCTAGCATGTGCAATGCCCTGGGTTCCCCGCCCCCAGTACTAACAAAAAGAAAAAAAGAAAAAAGAAAAGACACTTGATTCTGCTCCTACTATGTATTTTTAGTGTCACAGAGCTGAATAGTAGCCGAAATTCTGTCCTTCTCTCTTATCTTCCAGACTTCTGCCATATCTGCATGCCCTGCACTAATAATCACTGCACATTATCCTTTAAATCAACTTGAAATTGTCTCGCTTTTTTCAAAATAGCATTGTCCTGGGCAATAGTATCTGTGAAATCACAAGCTCTGATGTGTTAGTTCTATTTTTTTCACAAGTACATTCAAATACACAACTATAATAAGAAACTCGTCTGTGTCCCTCCTCACAGCATCTTGTATACCACCAGTGTGGAGGAGCTGCAAAACTCAGTCAGGCCCACTTTGCCTTCACCAACAATCTCTACGATTGAAGATATTTGCTGCCTTTTTAGAGAAGACAAACTAAGAGCTGGGAAGGGTAGTGTTTAAGGTGACTCGCCCCACAACACCATGCTGGACTTCAAACTCGGTTGTGCCTGATTGCAAATCCCAAGTCTTTGCTGCTCTTGCAAGCATCCTGCTTGTCTGCAAGCTACAAGGGGTGAATAAAAGTCAAGAGATGGTAAATCATGCCAACGACCTTTATCACCTATTCGAGTTAATCCCATCCTAAGAACTTGACAGCGAGATTTTCCATGATAATCTGAAACAAGAGTAATTCATGTATGCATAAACAGAGCTGGCGGCCAGGGTGCCAACAGGGACAGAAGGAGGGCTCTGGAGGAGTCCTGACTGGCTAGCTCCATGGGCAGCCACTGCTCACCACGCCAGCAAGGTCAAAGTTTATTCCCCATCCAGGCAACACGCCATTCAGGCTGTCCCAGGCCGGATGCTGCATCACCCATCCTGCCAGCCCTCCCAAAACACACAGCTTAGTCACAAGGGACTCTGGCTGTGCCCTCGCATGACTCAGCATGCATACACAAGGCTCTAGGGGGAAAACAAAGGCAAGAGCATGTAGGGTCAGAGGTATCATCTCCAATACAGGAATGCCCGGGCCTTCACACACACTGCCACCAAAAAAAAGATTGTATCCCAGCCTGGAAAACACAAGAGCCAGGAGGGCAGACGCTCAAGGTCATCTGGTCCAACCTCTCACAAGACAGCAAGGAAGACCAGGGCCAAGAAAGAGGCAGGGAGAACTTGCCTCAGGGCACAGTCAGTCAGGACAGGGCTAAGAGGGAGCGCCCCCAGCTCAGGCCACAGCTGGGGCCTGGAATGGCACATCCCGCCACAAAGGCTGCAGCAGAAGGTCCAGGGCTTCTCTCTGCCCACATGGCACTAATGAAGTTCTCAATTACAGAGCCATCCCCTAAATTCAGAAATCAATAAAGTGTAAGTGGAGAGCCCAGATACGCACACAAATTCAACAACAACAACAAAGAAAAATGAGAGGGAAACCATCTAGCTCATTATCCTTTGGAAGCATTCTCCAGCAGCAAGTCAATATGCGTCAGAAATAATCTACAAAAAGCAGCAATTGCGGGGAAAATGCACGAATCGTGCCTGCCAAGAGAAGAGGATTGCCACGCATTTCAGCCTGCTGACAACCCCATCCCCGCCACCGCATGACTTGTAGTATCTGCCAACTGCAGAAGGATCCCCCAAGTAGATGTGTGCTCGTTTATCATTTGACTCGAATCCATGAAACATCTGAACCCCCTATCACGTGGGCAAAGGGGAGAGATTCTTCTCTGCAGGACAGCAGGCTCCCTGGACAGTCTGGCCAAGAGGGGGACCAGAGACTACAATGGTAAAGGGACCAACCACTAAATGAAAAGAACACTTACTGGGTGGGAAAGAGTGAGGGTCACTCTATTTCTTCCCTGATTTTTTTTTTTAACTCATTTAATCCTGGCAAATATCCTACTCCAAGTTTTTACCCACCAAGGGCTAGTCATTGGCCAAGCCCCACTCAAGAGAAAACACAAACAGTAAACCATCCTGTGTGCTGAATGTTTTAAAGAAGGGTTAAAATTACCTAGGGTAGTGGCTATCAATGGTGGAAGTGGATATGATGGGTAGTTACAAGATTTATAGCAGGATTTTACAATCTCTTCATTTGAGAATTAAACCAAAGGAGTTTTTGAAAGTAACCTAGATGGTCAGTAGTAGACCTGAAACCAGAATCCAAGTGGAAAATCGACACCTACATGAATATCCCACTTGCACCACAAGCCCATGACTTCTGATCCCAGGCAGCCTGATGATCCTAAAAGGGGTTCCCAAAGGTTCCCCTGTCCTCTGGAACATTCCCTCGGCAGTATGAAATCCATCTTATCCTTGCCCTGCTGTCACTGGTAATTGGTTAATCCTATAACTCCTCTTGAAGACTTTCTCCCCTATAGAAATGGAAGCTCTACTACTATGCTTGATACGTAAGAAGTATTGAAAAATATTGGTAGAGTGAACGTGTGTGTATTTCTAGTGGTTTTAGTGAGTGAACACTCATGTATTCAACAAACAAGGGCTGACCATCCCAGCTCTGATATGCTCTGTGCTTTCTTTTTTCTTTAGTATCATATTTATACATGTTAGTGGGATGCAGAGTAATAAGTCATTTGATATATCCATTGTGCAACTATTAAAGCAGCTTTGCATACACTTCCATCTCCCTAAACATTTTAAGAAGAAAAAAAAGTAGGAGTTTTAATTAACATGTAATGATAGTTGTATGCAACTATGGGTTATACCGTTATTATTTTCTTTTCTTTTCTTTTTTCCCTTTTATTCCATATATTCACAGGGTTGCATCCTGTATTGTGGGCTTTTTTTTTCTCTCCCTCTTTACCCCTCTACATTGTTCCCCCTCCTCTTCTCCCTTTCATCCACTCACTCCCATTAGTTCCCTCCTCACCCATATCAGGTCCACTTGTATTTTCCATTCTTAACTAAGTTTGATTATATATATATATAGATAGATAGATAGATAGATAGATAGAGAGAGAGAGAGAGAGAGAGATAGATAGATAGATAGAGGAAGGACTATATATATATATATATATTTTTTTTAAGGTAGATTTAGCTCCCACATCTGAACAAGAACATGTGGTATTTTTCTTTTTGAGTCAGAGTTATTTTGCTTAAAATGAACTCTCCAGTTTCACCCTTTTGCTGCAAATGATATAATGTCATTCTTCTTTACTGCTGAATAGTATTCCATTCTGTATATATACCACAATTTTTTAATCCAATCCTCTGTTGATAGACATCTGGGTTGATTCCATACCTTTGCAATTGTGAAGAGTGTTGCATTAAATATGGAAGTAACAGTTGTCCCTGTGGTATGATAAATTATCTTCCTTTGGGTATATTCCTAGAAGTGGTAGGAATATGGTAGTCCTATTTTTATTTTTCAACAGTACCTCCATATTGATTTCCAAGGTGGCTGAACTAATTTACAGTCCCTCAGCAGTGTAAAAGGGTTCCTTTTTCTCTGCATCTTCACCAGCATTTGTTGTTACTTGTTTTCTTAATCTTAGCCATTCTTACTGGAGTGAGATGGAATCTCAGTGTTGTTTTGATTTACATTTCCCTACTGGCTGGGGATACTGAGCATTTTTTCATGCTTATTGGCCATTTGCAGCATTGCTAATGGGCCCCTAGTGTCCTGACAAAATCATATAGTGCATGTGAGGGATTCAGCAAGGTCAGATATTACCTTAGCTCCAAGGAGCAGAGAATGCTGGGAAGATGAGTCAACACATGTAAGAGGCAAAGTGACATGGGAGAAGGGCACCCTAGAAGTTGAGGCTCTGGATCTAGTTTCCCAACCTTACTCAATGGTTACATACTTTGGAGAAATCATTGAGTTTCTGCAAGAGTTGATTGCTTAATTTGCAACTACAAGCCAATAAGAGGAGGACAGCCATCCCAGGAGGGGCAAGAGTAAAAGCTAGAGGCAGGAAGCCTGAGGCTCATGACATCCTTCAGCGCAGGGGCATATCTCACTACCCACCACCACTCCTTATGTGCCAGGTTCAGCCCTTCTCCCTTTGCTCCACCACCACCCTTCAAGATGGGCCCAACCCTATGAAGGGCTCATTCCTCCAGGCAATAACTTGATCCCTTAATGGGGGCCAGTGCCAACCAGGGCTTCCCAAATGTGGATGAAGGAGGACTAATGGCCCCCTACTTTGGCTTTGTTTCTGGGAGAAAACTGCCTGTAACTCAGGGCACCAATGTCAGAGGGACAAATAATAGAAGGTTATAAATGTGCAGCTGTTTCTTACCCCTCATGCCCACCGCTGTTGCCTCTATAAATCTAATTCTCTATTTTCCTTACCTCTATGCCTGAACAGTCTACTCCTGATTAGAGGAAGAAGAATTCTTCTCTCCGTGCTCCAGCTACCTTGGGGCTGGACCACTCCACCTTGCTGCCCAATGCTGGCTGGCAGCCCTTCCAACGGCACACTTGAGCCATGTACCTCCAGGTTGAGCTTCCCCATTGGGGTCATTACCAGGCCCTTCCCAGCCTCTCCTGGCATGGCAAACACCCAGCCCCACAGCCACTGGAAATGTAAAGATAAAAACATTAAGGAAACATTTAGCTCAAAGATGGCCACTGTTATGTTATTTATAATAGCTAAATAGCATAAACAGTCTAAATATCCTACAAGAGAGAAAAGCCAAGAAATGATGATACAGCTATACTACAGAACATGCAGTTATAAAAAGTATTTACACAAGAAATGTTTGTTGTAGTAACGAGGGGGGAAATGTGGCATACAAAACTGGACAAAGTACATAGTCATAGCTAAAGAAATTGAAGTAATTTAAAAATCTTTACAAAGAGGCCTAAAAAAATACATCAAAAAGAAACTCATTGGTAGCTCTAGGTAGAAACTAGAGGCGAAGTCCTTCCTCTATCTATCTTTATGTATATTTATAATAGCAAACTATAATCCTTTGAGAAACATCTCATTTGTCTTGGGGAAACATAATATATTCTGGAACATCAGAGACCTTGGCACCAAAGGTTCTTTTTTGACATCTAGCTTAATCTGTTCATGGTAGCATATAACCTTAGGAACTTATTTGTTTCTACTTCTTTGCTCTAATATATACCTACAACTTATACCTATACCTATGATCTATACCAATCATTTAACTCATAGAACATACACTTACATAAACAACCTATATATGCAGCCTATACCAAAACCCTAATTCTCCAACCTACAACATACATATATAATCTATAATTTATACCCTGCACCAAGAGCTCATAGCCTGCAACCCACAACCCAAATCTACAACCCATGAAATATATCTACAACCTAAATGAACAAACATCACATGCACACAACTCAACCTACATCCTATACCTACAGCTTGTAGGCTACCACCTACAATAAAACCTGTAACATATACCTACAATCTATACCTACAAACTACAGGGCTGCTATAAGGGTGGTGGGATCACCCAAATGCCAATCTTTACATGAAGATGTTATAAGAAAATAAGGCAGGAAATTACTATGATCCCTGAGATGAATACACACAGGCATGCATGCATGTGCACATGCATGCGTGCACACACACACACACACACACACATGCTTAGTATCAATTACATGTCAATTCACTATGGGCATCTTGATTCCAAAAAGAAGAGACAACTTTGCCCCCAAACCCCTTCCAGGACTGCAAAGTCAAAACATCTCATGTGACTTCTGTTCATCTGTTCTATACTTCTTTCTCTGGCCTATCAGGTTTGGTCCCAGAAGTTTATTGTTCTCTTTTTAAAAAAAAGTGAGAAGACGGGTGTGATGGCACAAATCTGTAATTCCAGGGACTCAGAAAGTGGAGGCAGGAGGATCACAAGTTCGAGGGCAGAGGCAGCCTGAATAACTTTGCAAGACCCTGACTCCAAAGAAAGAAAGAAAGAAAGAAAGAAAGAAAGAAAGAAAGAAAGAAAGAAAGAAAGAAAGAGAGAAAGGGAGGAAAAGAAAAGAAAAGAAATAAAGGAAGGAAGGAGGGAGGGAGCTAAAGACAGTGGTAGAGCACCTGCAAAGTATGCATGAGGCCCTGAGTTCAGCCCCCTACTACTGCAAAGAAAAAAAGAAATATACATATGTATGTACATTATATAGAGAAAAAAATATATACATATATTTGTACATTAGAGAGAGAGAGAAATATATATATATATATATATATATATATATATATTATAGAGAGAGACAGAACAAGAAGCAGGAGCTGTAATTCAGGGTTTTTAATTTTTTAAGATGAAGAAAGAAAAATGCATGCACTGATGTGTATACTTTGTATATTGACTTGGCTTGGCAACTACTCTCTGCCTAGAGACATAGTTCAGAATTGCTCCTCAGGTGAAGGCAATGCTACCTGGCGTCTTGCAGCAGAAGGAAGCCAGCATCCTTTTTTGTTAGAATCACAGAGCCTGTGCTATCCCAAGCCTTTACATTCTGCCATGTTTTTTTCCTCCCAGTAGTATCTGGGTGAAAACTGAAATTCTTGCCAAGAGAGTCCCTTCCTCTCTGCAGCAGATGTCATCTCCCAAGTCAAGAACTTCTCCCCCGCCCCCTTCAACCCAGCTTGTGAGAGCAGAAGGAGCTGAGGCCAGGGCAAAGGCGAGGGTGTGATTCCCCACATGCATTACTTGGCTCTGCCCAGAAAAAATCAGCCCACCTTGGAGCTGGACTGGAATTCCATCCCCATAACACACTGGAAAGTGACCGCAGAATTACCTCACCTCATTGAGCTTTGGTTTCCTCATGGAGGACAGTAATACCAATATGTTTTATCACTTAGCATGTGCCAGAGATAAAGCCAAGGGCTTTACATGTAGGAACTTGTCTCTTCTCTGCAACAGCTTTATTATGAGAATCCCACAACAGGAAATGCCTTCCTTTCAGTCCACCTGATACCACGTCTCACCAGATGCCAACTCAAGGGACACCTTTCTTGCCACAGAGAACTCACTCAGCAGAACTACCTTGAGTCCGCAGTGCCCAATCCACCCCCACTACCTCCCCCACCTCCATTCCCAAGCCATGGTAAATGTCAAAACGGGCCTGTGAGGGGCTCCTCCACAGCCCAAGACACACACACTCGCTTAGAAAGATGGTATACTGCAGTCCTCCCAGGACTGCAAAAAGAGGAAATGCCTCGCAGAGCTCTCTCCTGCTTTAGAGTTCTGGGCTTTCCTCGAGGATGTCTACAATCCCTCCATCCCCCTTAGTCTCTGACTTCCCTTCTTTTTCATTCTCATTTGCCTTTTAAGGAAGAAATATATAAAAACAAAAATAAAAAATAAACCAACCTAGCACTGAGAAACTGGGAGCAATCTGTTACTAAGAATATAACAGCTCCTACAGAGCCACTGGAGTTATAGTGGCAGTGCGGGCCCCGCCATCACCCAGATCATCACGACAGGCCATTTGAACCACAAAACATTACAGCTCTTTGGTGGCCACGCACATTCTTTATGGCTCTCCATCGTTCTGATTTTTGGCAGGATTCAGTGGGAATGGAATGGGCTTCTGCGTCCGTTACCATGATGAACAAGCAGGCTGCAGGCAGACTGGAGCCTTCAGAGACACTGCACCACACTCACAATACACACACATACAACCTCTACCCCATACACACACTCACATACACACAATCTCCACCCTACACACACACACACACACACACACACACACACACACACACAATATGTATGCCATAGCCTAAGCCCTACACCTACACTTCTATACATTCATGCTCTCATCCTTGGCGGGCAGCTCCCAGGAAAACCCACTGAACTCTTAGTGGCTCAGGACTCTGCACCAAGCTCTGTGGCCACTGAAGCAGCACCATGGTCCCCTTTGCTAGGGTCTCTTCCAACTCCAGAGCCTTCATTATCCTCATCTGGACTCCTAAGCCTGCCATATTTGAGGCAGGCTTGTGGCTCCAGGGCTCATTAGCTGTGTGGCCTTGGCAAAGTCATATAACCTCCCTGAACCTGTTTCATCAAGTGTGTCTTAAAGGGTGTCAGTTCTAAACTCCAGGGCTAATATGAAGATAATCCTCACCAACCTGGCTAGACCATGAGTCCAGGAACCCTCAAGCTCCTCCTATCCTTGGGCCCCCTCACTAGACCCCCTGGATCTCCTCAAACCAAAGAGCTAAAGGGCCTCCAGGACCCTGTTGAGCATCACAAAAGGGATCTGATGGGCCCTATCTGTGAGGGCTGACTATTCAAAGCTTCTTTTTTGTTTTTTGGGGTGTGTGTGTGTGTGTGTGTGTGTGTGTGTGTGTGTGTGTGTGGTACTGAGGGGTTTGAACCCAGGGCCTCATGCATATTTTGCAAGCACTCTACCACTGGGCTGCACATCCAGTACACCCCCCCCTTTTTTTTTTTTGGTACTGGGGTTTGAACTCAGGGCCTTGCATTTGCATGCTTTGCAAGTGCTAGATCACTGAGCTGCACCCTCAGCCCATTTTTGTACTTTTTGAGACAGGGTCTCGCTAAGTTACGCAGACTGCCTCTGGTCTCAAACTTGCGATCCTCCTGCCTCTGCCTCCCGAGCCTCAGGGATTACAGGCGTGTACCACCGTGCCCGGCAAGTTCCCCCTTTATTAATGTTTTATCTTGAGACAGGGTCTCACTAAATTGTCTGGGCTGCCTCTGGTCTTGAACTCACAATCCTCTGGCCTCTGCCTCCTGAGTTGCTGGGATTACAAGCATGAGCTACTGCACCTGGCCGGCCGTTCAGATTCTAAATGGGACACTTAGCATAGGGGCCACCCAGAGGCCTTGCTAAGCTGATTCACCTCTTCCTGCTACGCGGTGACCTATCTCCCACATGCCCCCATTCGAGGTGCTGCACGTAGCAGTGGGGCTGGCTAATCCAGCACATGCTGAGGATAGAGCCCAGGGAAGGACAGGGACCCCTAGACCTGCACCATCCACTTCCCACCAGCAACAGTGCAACTGCACTGTACAGGTGAAGCAGCCAAGCCAGGTGTCCTGTCCAAGACCATGAGAGGCACATGGATTGGAAACTTAGGTCTCATTTCCCAACCCCCAACCCACTAACACACATGCCACCCTAACTTTATAGGTCAGAGGACAGGCACACAGGTGGAGTGAGTGGCCAAAAACCGCTCAGACAAGAGACTATGGGCATGAAACAGAACTGAGGCCTCAAGACCAAAAGTCTGTCCTCTAAAAGGGGAGACTTAGGACACACGCTCGAGGATGGAATCAGCTCTGGCGAGGTGTCTCATCTCTGACCATCCCCACCCAACTCCTGGCTCTTGCCATCTGTAGGGTCCAGCAGAGACAGGAAACCCAGGCCCTGGGGAGCCTTGGGTAAATTGCCTGCCCTACTTCCCAGTTCTGTGCTCAGTCTTTGGGTGCCAGGCATGAGTATCGCCCCCTCCCAGAGTATCTGCACCTCACACCAACATGGATGCTGCAGCCACTGGGGGGAAAGCAGAGCACACGCAGCTCGCTGCCACGTAATCTGCCCTTTGCATTGCAGGGGGAGCAGCATGAATGCAGCTGCAGCACCTGATAGTGCATCTAAAAAAAGCCAGCTGGGGGGCTGCAGACTCCCACCTGGCCTCCTACTGCTGCTCTAGGAGAATGGCGAGGAACTGCTGGTTCTTTTTCTCCCACCCCAAGGAGATCAATACGTTGTGCAAAAAACAACACGTTCCAGCAAAACTCTACACCTACCTCCGTGTGCAGCACCCCTTCACACTCCCCCAATTCACAAATAACTTCTCCCAGGATCATCCCAATTGACTTCAAGCTCTCAGCAACTTCCTGCCAGGCTGAGCCCCACCTGAGTGGGGCAGAGCAGCCACAGCTACCCTCAATCCACAGAAGCTTTGGGCAAAGAGTCAGAGCCAGAAGGACACGTGCCCAGAACCAGCTTTCCGGGGCCCAAGGCAAAGGTGGGGCGTTTTAAAAAGGAAGTTCAGCTCATATCCATGTGACAGGTACCAATTATTGAGCACCTACCTACTAGGTGCTAAGCACTTTGCAAAATTGGTCTCATTGAATACTCAGTATAACAATTTACAGATGAGTGAACTCAGAGGAGAAGATGTTATCGTGAAGGCAGGGGCAAAAGGCACCAGACTGTCTCTCCCAGCAGCCCCGCCTTTGGGGAAAATTGGTACCAACCAGACTAGAATTTCTTATGGACAATTTTCATAATGCTCAGCTTCTTCATAATATTCTCATGGATAAAAATAATGCTTAGTGGGTCGTTGGATAAAATGATGATATTTTTATTCATTGTACTGTTGGCAGTGGTCAGAGGAACACTAGTAACTGAAACTTTTATGTATTTTAATGACAAGCATTGTGCTGGAGACCTATAGACATTATTTAAGTAAAAATACTGTAATTTTCAGTGTTCCTAGAAAAATTTATAGTTAAGTATGTATGTTAAAAATTTAAGAATAATCAATAAGAGAATAGAATGTGATCTATAGCTTGTGAGATAGCAAAAGAAGAAAAAGAGCTATAATAACTATCCATTCAACATAAGACAGGAAAGAGAAAAAGAGCCAAGAAACTCAAATTGATAGGGAAAAAACCCAGATACTATACTAGTGATTTTAATAAACATAAATGGATTAAATTTGCCTGTTCAAATAGAGATTGTCAGGCTGGGTTTAAAAACTGAATAAAGTTGGGTTATTTGATGATTATAAAACACATACCTAAGACAAAGCCTTAGTAAAGGGTTGACAATAAAAAGCCAGAAAAGACTATACCAGCAAACACTAACTGAAAGAAAATTGATGCAACATAATATCACTCAAAAATAGTTTTCGTCCTCAAAACAATGCTACATAGACTTGAAATCCCTATTTTGCATAAGGAGACAGAGGAATAGAGAAGTTAGGTCTTTTGCTCAAGGTCACACAGGCAGCAGGAGCAGAAAAAGGATCCACACTCAGGTTTTTATTACTCCTAAAAGGATGCTTACAACCACAACAGTCTATTGTTCTAGGTAACATTACCTTGAGGACTCTTCAGTGAGTGGAAAATACATGTTCTCTAACCAGGGCTTGGAGTATAAGTAAGGAAAGTGGACAATGGGTCATTACCCACTACAGAAATAAGAAAGAATGATCTATTGGTTCTCAATCCTGGAAGCACATTAAGGACACCCAGGGGATGGGGACCCTGCCCAAGATTCAGAAACCTCAAGTCTAGGGTCAAGACATCAGTATTTGAAAAGCTACCAAACTGATTCTAATGTACACTCAGGGTGGAAAACAACCTATCTACATATGAACTCAAGGAAAAGTCTGCTACAAGATGGAGGGTACCTTTGCATCATTGTGCAGAACAGAAATCAGATGGCCCTCTGACCTTAGCCATCAGCTTTGGTCTGAATGCTTGTGATCCTCCCAAATTCCCATGTTGGAACCCCAACCCTTATGAACGGGATCAGTGCCCTTATAAAAAAAGCCCCAGAGAGGTGCTTTGCCCCTTCTACTATGTAAGGACCCAGCAAGAAGGAACAGGGAACTAGGAACTAGGAAGCATCCTCCCTCCAAATACTGCTCACACCTTGATCTTGGACTTCGTAGCCTTCAAAATGGTGGGAAGTAAATTTCTGTTGTTTATAATCCACCCAATCTAAGGTACTTTTGTTATCACATCCAAATGTCCTAAGACAGCTCTTATCTACAGATCAAAAAAGAATATCATTAGAATAGGGGAGATTCTTTTTATGGTGAAGGAAAGGCATGTCTGGGGATATAGGCAGAATCTCTGTGTTCACACTGTCTCTGCGTCTTAAAGAGAACACACTGGATCACAGATTCTGAGGGTCAGAAAGAATATTGAGGGAAACTTAAGATGAATCCCAGACTTGTCTGATTGCTAGAATTCCTTGGAAACTGTAAAAACATAGATTTATGTGTTCCACACCTAGAGGGGTAAGATTAGGATGAGACTTGGGAGACCATACTGTTTTTAAAAGAAAGAAAGAAAAAAAAAAGATACTCAGAAAGACTTGGGAAAAGAGGGACAAGTGAAGCCAGGTCACAGTAACTGCCTTTCCCAGTACATAATTAAGCAAAAATTTAAAACCAAAACCAAAAAAGGAGGAAGAACTTCAGCAATCAAACATGGAACTGGCCTATCCTTATCCCCTTGACCTCTAATGGGTTGACCTGGGGTGTGGAATGGACAGGGGGATAGGACTTGGCCTGACTTGTGAGGCTCCTTACCCCATTGCATCCCCTGGAAACATTATTGCTGGGGCCAAATCATGAGATTTCCCAGTAATTGCTACACATTTGGAGAGAAATAACCTATGGGTGTATCATTATTTCCCCCTTTTCTGACTCAACAGAAAGAAAGTTGGGGAACAAGCTGAGAACAACTATGAAGAGGACTTAAAATAGCAGCATCAAAAATTAGGGTGTACCCCTAATAGAAGTGGGGCTGGGATTTAGCCCAGTGGGTAGAGCGCTGTGCTGCAGTCTCTGAGGCCCCGAGTTCAATTCCCAGCACCGCAAAAATGGGAGCAGGGCCTGGCAATCCACTCCCAAGGCAATCCCGAAGCACTTAGCCATTGAAAACCCTATGAGGGTCGCTATGAGTCGGATACCGACTCGACGGCATCTAACAACAACTAATAGAAGCACAAGCTCCAGGGGTTGGTGCCAAATTGAGGGGATCATCAAAGTGTCAATGGCAGCACCTTGTGGAAAACCATGTGCACCCCAACACTCAAGCAGAAAATTTAACAAAATCTCAGGACAGCAGAATGCAGTCCCACCCAAAGGAACATCAGCTATGTGTCTTACCCTCCCTCACCCCACAGACGCCCCTACAAGATTCCCAGCATCGGAAATCATCGCAAACTGCAGCTCAGACACCAAGGCCAAGGGTTCAAGTCAGTCACAAAAGATTCCTTATGAAGCAAGTAATCTTACTATTCACAATATCAGAGCAATTAGAAGGACTTCCCAAATTAAGCACAAGTAAGATTAAAAAAAATCATAGCACTTATGAATACATAGGGGAAAAATAAGGAACATACCATACAGAATATAAAGAACTTTTCCTATAAGAAAATAGAGCCAAAAAAGCCAAGGAAAGTCCCTCAGAGTACTTAATGCAATAGATGAAATTGGTAAAAATATATATTCAATAAAACAAGAAAAGTTGGATTGCAGGTCAGAGAAACAAATCAAAGACCATCTTAGATTACTGAATAAATTAGAAATTGAAAGAATACAACTAGAAGTTGAATTCTTGCATAGAGGAGATAACTCTGGTATTTATATTATCAATCTTAATGTAAAAATCATGCCATTAACTAAAATAAAGAAGAAAGTAGAAGGAAAGAGGAAGTATGCAAGTGCTAATTTCTTCATCTTTTATAGCCTAGACTTAATGCTCCAAAACTGAAATTAGTCATTAACAAAAAGCAATGACTTCAACTTCTTAATATTTTTTATAACCTCAGTGAGATCTTGTAAAACTATCTATTTCACGAAGAAATATTTATCCAGGCCTCAGAACTTCCTTCAGGTGTGCTCATTAACCCTCTGAATTAAAATGGAGACAGAATGTGATCCCATTGTTCTGAAATCGTTCCCATCAATCTGTGATCTAGGCATCTTCCAGTTCATTTCCCCTCTCTCTCTCTCTCTCTCTCTCTCTCTCTCTCTCCCCCCCCCCTCACCCCACCCCGTATGTGTATGTGTCCAGAGAAAGTCTTGAGTGATTTGCTCCTAATGTTCATAATGGTTATTTCTTAGATGGTAAGACATTAAGTGAGTCTGCAGCCATAGCACCCTGGCTTCTGATCCCATCTGATCTCAGAAGCTAAGTAGAGTCAGCCTGTTTAGTCTTGGATAGGAGACCACCTGGAAATAACAGATGCTGCAGGCTAGGGAGAAGAACCTAGCAGCCCACTCTTGAAACAGTCAGCCATCGAAAACCCTATGAGTAGCAGACCAGCCATGACAATAGTGCTGGGCATGGCACAGTGTCAGGCAGTGTTTTGTTCTGTTGTACATAGAGTCGCTATGAGTCGGACTCAACAGCACCTAACAACAACAGCAACAGACATTGAGTAATACTTAAAATTTCTTCTCTGGACTTTACTATTGCCTGAATTACTTGTAGTGAATATTTTTAAAGCAATTGTTATGACTTTAAAAGAGAAACACTCCCAAATGGTTAAGATGGTCGCAGCTAAGTGTGAGAACCATCGAATTTCACCAGGAAATCTCCATGCAACACTCCTGAGAAGAAACCATCCACCAAGCTATTGCCCAGATCTCCAGCAATATTGAAATGTTCAGTACTCCCAATGTCCCATTCTACTGCAGGGCAACTTTAATTTCATAGTACTAGGAATTTTCTTGGTGCTACTATCCTGGTAATGATACCTACTTTTTATTGAATTGCCCTAACTACCAGCTAAGCATATTCTCTGATATCCTCCTTTAAATCCTCAGAGCAACACTATGAAGTTATGGGGTTTCATTATAGTTTTATTCATTTTCTTGTGAAAGAGACTGAAGCCCACAGAAGCAAGTTTTCCCAAGTCCCTGCTTTCTCAGCTAGTAAGTGGGAGATCTGGGCTTCAACTCACATTCTGGTCAGACTTAAAGACTGTTTTTAAGCAAAACGCTTTGCTGGGAAGGGATGGACTGCATCCCATATTGTAACCCCAAATCCATATTTTCTATAATTCCTAACCAGTGGCACTCACTCTGCTGTCTGACAACACACTTCTAAGGCCGTGCCATATGACAGGGCCTTCTAATACTGGGAAGGGAGAAATCACAGGACCCTCACCTGCCTGGCCTTCTTCCACCCCAATTCATCCCACAGCAGGCGCAAAAGCAATCGAAAAGAGGCTTCATTCTTTCTGACTAGTGATGAAGTCCCTGTGTGATTAACTTAAATGGGATCATGGTATTTCCAATATGCACATTTTAATCTATATACTATCCTCTAGGTTCTGCTTTTAGGCATTCCTAATTGTTGAGTTCCTTGGGAAAACCTCCTAAGAGGGTTTCATACCACAGACAGTTCCCAACTCTCCAGGTTAATGGATGGGTGCAGCGGGGTGGGCAAAGTAATTTATATCTGGCACAGAAGTGTATTATATGCATTTTTCAATTTATCTTCCTAATGATATTTTTTTCATAGACTCATATTTAAATGAGTTTCTACTCCCCTAACACACACTGCCTGACAGTAAAGAGCAGGAAAGGCGGATAAAAATGGTAAGTAGATTTTCCACCAAGTGGGAATGCGCCACGCAGGAATCACTGAAAGCTCTCTGGCTGGGCAGGGGTGGCAGGGCTGGGGTGGGGGCTCGCTCTGGTTTATGATCTCCCCAGGCTGATTTATACACACAGATGCATCAGCCTGCCTGGCTGGCTGCATATACTGCCCAGAATCTCCCATGCCAAGAGCCACAGGCAGCTGGGCATGGGCCCCCAGCTTTGCCTGGAACACTCTCCCAAGACTGCAAGCTTCCCAGCAGGGTCTTATTCCAGGAACCTTGATTCCAGAGAAATATTCCACTGCCTTGGTTCTGCACAGAGGTCTGCGGCCTCCACCAAAATGCACACCTGTGTTGGCAGCGGGGCCATGGACCAGGGCCTGGAAAACATGGCCTCACGCCTGGGAGAGCAGGGCACAGCGTAGGAACAGAGACCCAATATAGCTCAGCCCTGACTGAGTCAGGCCACTGACCTCGCTCCCCTGTCCCCAAATCCCCCTGAAGTGTCCTTGATGTCACCTCCTTAATGTCATGAAATCCAAGCTCCCAGGGCAGGTGTGTGGCTCTTCCGGGGCACCGTCTGAGCTCACTCATCCTAGGCCCACTGTCCCCTTGCAGGGGAGGGAGACACCCACCACCACAGCCCAGAAGGAACCTCTGCAGGGAGTCAGGCAGAAGCCGCACACTGAGATTACATTTTCTCACTCCCCTTGCATTTGGAGGAAAGTCTTTGTGGAGCTGGCTGTGATCACACGCTGTCTGCGTAAGTGAGACTGCTATCTCAACAGCCTCCCCCTCCGCCTCCGCCTCCTCCTCCTCTTCTTCTTCCTCCTCGCCCTGTCCCCCCTCCAAACCCTGAAGGCTTCCCTCCTCCACTGACTTCCCAACTCACTGGCTCACAGTGTGCCAGGCATCCCCTACCCAGCCCTACTGAGAACCCTCCAAAAGCTCTGGTCCACCCACCCAGGAAAAGGGGGACACAGACACCACCCCATATGGATACAGGAAGCAAAGGAAATAGACCATGCTTGGACAAAGGCACCTCATGTAGGGGGACAATAAAGGAACATCTCAGCCTTTAAGAATCTAGTAAAACACCAGGAAAAGGACAGGGGCAAGAAAGGCCCTTCAAAGCAGCCCAAGAAATCCAAAGTCCCAGGCCACTGCCATCCCATCCTTCTGGACAGATTCATAGGAGATTATCCATCCGCATCACTGCCTGGCTCCCACACTGGCTGAGCATCTCCAATAGAAGGGATGGGACAGCTAACGCTCAGGAAAGTCTGTTCACCATGCAGCAGCCTGTCTTCACAGGCTCCTTTCCATCCCAAAATATTATTACCGGGTGGTTCTATCAGAGAAGCACACACACACTGGCACACCTGGATAGTAGCAACTCAGTTTCCTTTTCCTGTGGAGACACCTTACTATGTAGCAGGGACTGTGCTCTGTGCTTTGTAACCTCGTCCAGCATCCAGCACCAGCCCTCTTGGTGCAGGTGAGGCTGAGGCTCAGAGAGGCTACAGAACTCACTTGATGGCCACTACAAATAACAACACATAGCCAAGACATAAATCTATTCCCAGAAGCCACGATCTTTCTACTATGCCAAGCATTTCTTCTAAAGAATGCCCATAACTAGATGCAGGAAGCCAGCCAGCATAGGCAGCCCATCAGGCAGGGGGAAAACACTCTTCCATGGAAGATGTGGGGCCGGGAGTGTGCGCATTGCCATCAAATCTCCTGGTGCAAAGATGAGCTAAAAACATCACACTCTCTTAGGGTTCTCTCTTAGAAGCCAGAACCTCTGGCATCCAGGCATCCACCCCAAGCTCCTGAGAAGCACCACTGCTTCCCCACAGACCTACAGTCTTCACCATGAAATATTAAGGAGCCACGTGGGCTTGGCTAAATGAACAGAACCAGTTGATTATATTTCACACTGCCCACTAAACCTTAAATATCATCCCTCAGGTCAGGCAGCCCTTGCCTTTCATTTTTCTTGGCTTTAGGCAGGCGGGGAGAGGGTACAGAGCCAAGAATACAAGCGCCTGAACATTTATAGTAATCCAGCCTCACCCAAGACAGAGCCTCCCATCCAGGCCCACCTATGGGCAGCTTTTCCAGATCAACTGGAATTTGGGGGAAAGCCAGTCTTTCCATGCACAGTATGCCTTCTGCATAAAAGGCACATGTTTTCAGAACCTTCTAGACCCTCTCCTGAGTAAGTATTCTTTGAAAAGGGTTTTAAAGCAGAGGCCAGGAGCAGAAGTCAACATGGAATTTGCCTTTCCCTTGGATTATCTGACTCAAGCAGTACACAGGATTAGCAAGAACAAAGGGAAAGGGCTGACCCCAGTAAAAATCATTGAAAACAGAGGTTACAGCATATCATATGCTAATTAAAAATAAAACTTTAGAAACAAAATTTAGAGGGGAGAATTGTTGGAAATACTCATTCCTTCTCTTTCTACTCTGTCTCAGTTGCTGGGTTCCCAACTGATGATTAATAAAGATATTACTGTGTTGGAGAAACGAAAAGATTATGAGTCAGCAAACCAACAGTCTGTGGACCAAACCTGTCCCACTGTATGCTTATATAAATAAAGTTTTATTGGAATGCATCCATGCTCCTCTGTATTATCTATGGTCCATCTCACACTACAAAGGCATGGTTGAGTAGCTGCAGCAGTATGGGAACAGAACCTAAAATTGATTACCTGAACTTATACAGAAAAAAAGTTTCTGGCTGGCCCTCAGTTTAGAAAAACTTTCAGAAGTGCTTCAGGACTATTTCTTGGCCCCTTCTTAGAGCAAATAATGTCTCTAGAATATATTTGGTATAGTCTTGTATGGAAGAAAAAGGATGAAAGAAAAATGGCCCTTGAGATCCCTTCCAACCACACAAGAAGCCAAGAAAGGCATCAGGTCCTTTGTACCCAGGGTCTCGGTGACAGAGACCCTACTTTCAGAGGGGGAACCTGGGCACCCCCTTAGGGAGCTAACCCTCCATGCCTGGTGTGAACACGAAGCCTCACGACAGCCACACCCAGCACCTGGAAGCCCGAGGTGGGCAATACCTGTTTCAGGAGGGCAAGTGGCCATTTGTTCCACTCCCACCCAGCTCAAGGGCAGAGAGACCTCCCCAAAGTTGTCTGTTGGCATAGCTTCATGCAGCAGATACCATCTCCTCTACCAGCTCAACAGCTCTGACCCCCAGCATGTCCACACATAAATGCACCTAGGGAGGCCCAGGGAAGTCCCAGATTGCATAGGAATCTGTGACACTGACCCGAGAGCAGTCCCACTTGTGGCCTCTGCTCCAGTCAAACTCTGGGGCAGGAGTCTGGATCAGGACTTGGGAGATGTGTGATCTCACCCCAGCCCTGCTGCTGACCCCTTGCATACCAAATGAGATTCATTTCATGTTGCCAGGTCTCAGTATTTTCTTCTGCCAACAGACAGATACTACCTGTTCCATCCAACCCTCAGGACTCCGTCACTCAACAAATAATTCCTGAGTATAAACTACAGGCCATACATTGCTCTAAACCCTTTCAATATAGTGGATACTAGAAAGGCAAGTTCACTACCTCATGGTGCTTTACTTTCCAGGACAGGAATGGAGCCTAATAAGAAATCCATGCATGATGAAGTTGACAAGTCTCCGTGGGCCTCCCTGGTGTAAGAGAGTATGATACTGTTTTTCCACGCTGGGCCACTAATAGATTAAATGCATACACAAGCAATCCTGTGGAAACCAATCATTGAAAGCCACTGACCAGGAACTGTACTAAATGTGTTGTATACATGAACCCAATGACCACAAATATCCCCTAGCATTGAGTTAGGTGCTCCAAATATCACACTCAAACAAGAAAGCTATGGCACAGAGCAACGAAGCTACGTCCCCAGGATTATACAACTAGAAAATGACAGAAGCAGCATTAAAACCCAGGCAGTCTGATCCTAGGACATATGTGTCTAACCACTTTGCTATCCTGCCTCTGAGGAGAAGGACATAAGTGCCCTGCTTACCCATTTGGGATCTCCTAGAAGGATTCAACACAAATTTTTTTTTTACCTTTCTAAAAAGTCATGTGCATGGCACAGTATTGGGTATTATTTTTCTCTGTTGTACACAGGGTCGCTATGAGTTGGACTTGACTCGGCAGTTTCTAACAAGAAGAAGACTGGCTGGGGGTTTTGAACTTAGTGTGTTAACTGCTTCCCTCATTACCAAGAAGAAGAAAATCATTGCCCTCTATAGGGAAATGAAGCTCTCCTTCCTTTTTCCATTACCCTAAATAGGCCTCAAACTCCTTAGAAGGGGTAGCCTCTCAGCCCCCGTGGGCCATATTCTCCCAGCTAGGGATCGATAGGAGGGCAGATATGTGATTGGGGGCTGCCAAGAGAGGACTGGCCACAGCCCACAGAGGTAGGACAGAAACAAGGATATCTACTGGCAGGGAGTATGAGCTAAGGAGGTCACACCATGCCCAGGAGATAGTCATTGGGCTCTGCTACCCTCTGCTATGGTTTGGGTGGGTGTCCCTCAAAGGTCCCTGCATAGAACAAAGGTTTATAAGTCCCTATGGTGGCAGTACTGAAGGTACTCTGAGGTGGGACCTAGTGGGAGGTCTTTTAGTCCTTAGGGATACCCTGGAAGGGGACTGTGGGAACTCGTTCCTGCTTCTCTGTCCACTTCCTGGCTCATGATGGGAGCACTCGCTCCAACATGTGCTCCCACCATGATGTGCTGCCCTTTGCCAGAGGCCCAAACCCCATGGGGCTGCCCAATCCTGGACTTGAACTTCCAGAATCCTGATCCAAAATAAATCTCTCTGTCCTTCATAAGTACCCTGTGTCAAGTGTTTTGTTATCATGACCAAATCTGACTAACCTACCTTCTGTCTGGTTCCTTTTTACTAGACCCCCATTTTCAGCAAAGCCCCAGTAGAATATCCCAGTCAGATTCCCAACACAATTCAAAGCATCAGTTTGGAAAGTTATGCGCTATAGCCTAGGCTATCACAGTCCAAGAAGAAGGACACTGATTTAAAACTAGTATCTCAGTGGTAATACTAATAAGTGAGAAATTTCCCAGAGGAGAGCAAAACTGGAGACTCAGGGACATCCAGGTACCTTCTGCCCACATGGAGCATTTTCCCCCCTTGCCAATGCCAGGGCAAGCAAGGGCTAGTTTATTCAGAAGTGAGGGATGCTAAGAGGGCAGAGAGGACAGACAGGACAGGGTGTCCAGGGGTGGCAATGATGGTCATATCTGCTCTACTCATTCCAGGTAGGGCAGAGCAAAGAGGAAAGGAAAAGAAAGAAGAGATAGGAGCTACCTCACAGGGGAGTCCTGGTGCAGCAGGGTGGGAGAGTGGAGGATCAGAGAAGGCAGAAGAGGTCTGGCCAAGCTCCCAGGCCAGACTGGATCATTCCTGCCCATGTGCCACAGGTTCTAGCTGGGGCTGCCTCTCACCCCGTACCTACAGCAGAGACTTCCCATAAGTGCTTGCCAGAGCCATCTTCCTCTAGTTGCAAGAAACAAGCAGTCCCTGGGGCCCTGGCACTCTCCTTGGGACTTCTCACTCTTTCTCCTGCCTCACTTTCCCTGTTGTCTCTTGGATCTGCAGGTTGCTTTGCCATCTACATAGTTGTCAATGTGCCCTTCTTAGCTGTGTGACCTCACATAGATCCACAGAACATAAGAGCTGGAATGGACCTTGGAAAACATTCCTGAGCAAGCATCCCCGAGGTGGCCAGGCCTCCCTCCCTGGGGAACCAGGCTGGCTATGTCTGGGCAGAAGCCAAGAAGTGTGGTCACTCTCGGTACACACTGTCAGAAGAGGGGTGTTTTTAAGGTAAGATGCTGATGTAACTGTTAAGTCTGTGAAGGAAAGACACCAGGAGCAGTGCCAATAGGTGGTCCATGTGGAATACTATTTTTAATGTGCTGTCCCCCAACCTAAGTGATGCCACAGGCCCTGCCCCCATGCTTTGCCTCCCAAACATAGCTCCCACAGAGATTTTGGTGTTGGGGTATCTAAAGCCATCCAGGGGACACACTGGACTATAATGGAGTTTAAAATTGATTCAAAGATTCAAGGAGAACACTATTTTATTGTCATTGAGATAGTTGCTCTTGTGGTTGTTGTCAGGTGCCACTGAGTGGAGTCTGACTTATAGCAACCCTATGTACAACAGAATGAAACAATCCTCGATACTGTGCCATGCCCAGCACTATGTCAATGCTTCTCTGCCATTCATAGGGTTTTTAATAGCTGGTTGTTTGGGGATTGTTTCAGGAGTGGGCTGCCAGGGCCTTCTCCCATTTTTGCAGGGCTGGGGATAGAACCCAGGGCCTCAAAGTGCGCAGAGCAGCACTCTACCAACTGAGCTAAACCCCAGCATCTTGAGACAGTCTCACCACATAGGCCGAGTTGGCCTTGAACTCTCAATCCTCCTTCTTCAAACTCCTGAGTATTGGAACTATAGGCATGAGTTGTCACATTCAGCTCAGCCTTAGAATGTTTTATTTTTTTTCCTTTTTTTTTTTTTAAATGAGGGTTGAACCCAGGGCTTTGTTGATACTAGGAAAGTGCTCTACCACTGAGCTGTATCTCTTGCTGTTCTTTTATTTTTCACTCTGAGACAGGGTCTTGCTAAGTTGTACAGGCTGCCTCTGGCCTTGAACTCATGATCCTCTCACCTCTGCCTCCTGAGTGATGGAATTACAGGCATGCACCGTAGTGCCTCAGCTTAGAATACTATTTTTATATGAAATCACCCATATATACCATGGATGACAGGAAGATCTGCACACATTATTGACTCAATGCTATGCACAGAGTGGGTGGCATTGGATTACACACCTGTGTCTGGAGGAGAGGAACAGAAGAGGGGCCCATTCACTTTTAACCTTCTCAAAGTTTCTAATGTTCTTGTTTTACAGATGGGAAAAGAGACCCACAGTACAAGAAAAGCAGAAGCAGACTGGACCCCAAGATTCTAGGTCTCACCACGAATGTTCTTTCTAATAACGTATTACCAACCCCTACCCAAAGCCATCCATCTAAGAGACCAGGAAGTATTCCCAGTTTAACTGGTCCTGCCCAGTGGTGAGATAGTGCTCTGCCAAGATGCACTTAATGAAATATTGCCAATGAGCACAATGACATTTGGAGCTTCCAGCCAGGGCCTGACTGATGCTACAGCCTTGGTCCATCAGAGAAGATCTTCTCCCCCATCTTGTTATGTGTGGAACTTCAGGGTGTCTATAATCCCACACATCTACTCCAGCCATCACTTAAGGGAAAAGGCGTATCCAGAAGTGGCCATATCCTGGGTGGAATGATTGCTCCCCATTGTGCCACCTGTGTGGGAATGACTCTGGGAAGTCCATTCCCACAAAGGTGGGACAATGGTTCTACACTTACAGATACTTGCACATCCCAGCCCCACAGAAAGACCAAAGAGTCAGGGAGGAGGTTAAACATCAGTGACAGAGGCTGAGAACATCCTGAGTCACAGAGGGAAAAACTCCCAAAACAAATCTGCAATTTCTAGGTGATTCTGAAACCTAGAGGATAAGGCAAGGGTTTGGATCCAGAAGGGGCAGGCTAGCTGGCAGGCTAAGAGATGGAGAAAGCTTGGCAAGGGGAGGGCATGCCAGCAGAAAGGGGTCAGAGAGCATGCTGGAGCTATCACGAGGGCAGCAGCTACCTGCACTGACTTACCCTCTGCTTCTGGACAAGGAGGCATAGTACTGTGGTTAAACCTGTGAGCTCTGGAGGACATCGCCACACGTTGGCTGAAATCCTAAATCCTCCACTCGCTAGCCATGTGCCTTTCATGTCATTTTCTGGGTCTCTTTCCTCTCCTGAAAACAGAAACAGTAACCGTGCACATAAACTATGGGGTTGTTGTTGTTGTTGTTAGGTGCCGTCAAGTCAGTATCCGACTCATAGTGACCCTCATAGGTTTTCAATGGCTGACTGTTTCGGGATTGCCTTGGGACTGGATTGCCAGGTCCTTCTCCCATTTTTGCGGTGCTGGGAATTGAACTCAGGACCTTGGAGACTGCAGCGCAGCACTCTACCAAATGAGCTAAATTTCAGCCCTTTATGGGGTTGTAGGAAGAACTAAAAAGGTAAATACAGGGCTAGCACTTTGTCCCAGAGAAGGCACCAGTACCAGGGGGCAGGCAACCCACCTCCATGTGCCCCAGTTCACTGCTCCCTTTTTGCACTTGGAATTTCAAGTCCTGGGACTCAATGCTCCAGAGGTGAGGATGTTTTTCCTGACTTTGCCATGGAATTCATAAGTTCCTCATCATAGACACTCCAGACCTGGGGATTCCTAGAGCAGCTCGTGATCTCAGAAAGCAGAAAGGTAGAAAGTAGCTGTCTCTGCATTGCTTCTTCCCAAACAGTACAGACATAAACACGGTAGTAATGCAACAACAAAGCCAGTTTTCTCAATATCATTTTTCTATTGATTGAAATCAGAAATCTAAATTTTAAGAAAAAAATATCTTTTTACCCCTTTGGGCCTCCAGAAACATATTTTTGGTTTGCATTTTTAAAAAGATGACCCACCAATAATTTAAATGTTCCTACATTGGCCTCATGAATAAATAGCTCTTCAGCCTGGGCCAAACCTCCTCTTCCACTGCATCAGGAAAAATGGCACTTGGGAGAAGCAAGGACCAAGGATGGGACATGGCAGCACTGGCCCTCCTGGGTGGAATGAATGCTCCCCAGCAATGGGTCCAGAGTGAGAGAGCACCAGCCTCACACCAAGAAGTTACCAGGCAACCCTGCCCCGAGAACCAAGCTGCTCATCCATAATGCATACCTCACCAGGGCCAGCCAGGGGAGGTTGCTGCACCAGTCAACAGCGAGCCAACTGTCACATCTCAGGGACATCTTACTCCCAGGAAGTGATTTTGGTCCTGGGGTTGTTCCCAGGTAATGCATATTTAGGGACTGTGTCCCTCTGACCCCACCCCTGAAGGTCAATGTCAGCAACAAGCCATTTCTAGCACTGAGAAGGCATGGCCAGGAGCTGAGCTCAAGGGCAGTGACATCTTCCATCCCTCCTATCTTCCCCACTGCCTAAAGGGTGAGCGGAAGCCAACAGTGGTTCCCAAGCTGGGAGAAGCATCAGGACCCCCAATGGATCTGCTTTAAATAATATGGACCTTGTATTTCACTCCTGGATATTCCCACTGAATAGGTCCAAATGGAGATCAATTGTTATTCCAACAGGTGATTGGGAAGCACTAACCAAAGTCATTGTCAACAGATAATTAAAGGGGGAGCCCACCGGGTTCTTGGACACGATACAAGCTCTTCAAAGCGGGCCAAACACATTTCCTGGGGCCAGGCCAGGCCAGATTTTCCACAGCTGGGGCAGGTCTGTTGTTTTTCACCCTCTCAATGCCTAGTTTATGCCACAGGACACAGTGGAAAAACAACCAAGGTTCCCTGCAGAGGGGTCCCTGGCAAGAAAATAGTAACTCCCATCTGATAAGGTAAACAAGGCAGCACAGAAATCCCTTTTGCACTTTAGAAATGAAGAAGCCCAAAAGAACTTCTGTCCCTGGTTTGGGAGCCCATATCCTTTCCAAGGTCTCCTGCTTC
This sequence comes from Pedetes capensis, assembly GCA_007922755.1. NCBI lineage: Eukaryota > Metazoa > Chordata > Mammalia > Rodentia > Pedetidae > Pedetes > Pedetes capensis. The sequence goes on along the minus strand of VMDO01000564.1, from coordinate 167,357 downwards.
TGGAAAGTCACAGTCCAAAGACTCCTTCGCATGTGAGGGAGCCTGACTGCTCCAGGACAGCACAGAGCCAGCCACAACAGCCCTGCTGTGTGGGTGAGGCAGGACCTGAAAGTCTTAGGGGGGGTGGAAAACGTTAAGCAAGCAAGGAAGGTGCAGAGACAGCCAGTTGGTCATAAAGGGGATGTGTGTTGAATTTAACTTCCCCCATCACATGAAAATGAGTTCTCTTCCCCGAAAAACCATTCACTAATGAGAACTCTGTATGCGCCATCTCTTCTCCAACCATATCTTCACTCCGGTACGCGCACAAACACACACAGGCGCACACCATAGGAAAATGCATCAGATGGATAACCCCCTCCATTATGTCCAGACTAAAGTCAGAAGAAGACACTTATACTAGAGAGGTGACCTAGTAGCTGGGGGACCAGAGAAATGGTGACATATGACTGATCTAGTTTGGGAAAAAAATCACCTTCTTCCCAGACCAGGCTGACAAAGTCACAAGGCCCTGTGGACTTTCTTGGGACTTGATTTAAGCCCAAATAAAACTCAATGGCTCAAGGGTCATTTCTGGCTAGTATAAGAAGTGAGTATCTAAGAGTGAAGACCCTACAGAGTAGGAAGAAAATAAAAGCCAGAAATACAGATCTTGGAGAAATAACCTTAAAATTAGAATCAAGTAAGAGCCAACCTTCCTTTTAACAGGAAAGGAAAAATGATTTACCAAAATGACACATCAGTGTCACCTATTTTTTTAAGCTTGTCTTTCTGACCTGAACTTTAAAAATAGTTGTACGACTTTTTTACTAGTTCAGATTTAGCGCATGCACACACACACACACACACACACACACACACACAATATATATATATTATATATATATAATATATATATATATATATATATACTCTTAGAGATACATATATATATATATATATATATATATATATATATATATATATATATATATATATATATATGTATCTCCAAGAGTTTCCTGCAGTTTTAATCAGAATCCTGGGCTGAGTGTCTTGAAGTGTTCTGACACCCCAGCCCCCATGATGGAGTAGAATGATGTAGGAAAAAACACAAAAACATCATTTTCCATTTGGTGCAGAGAAGATAGTATAATATCTTGGCGGTTAAACTAAACAGATGAAAAGGGAACAGTAGAGAGTCCCAGACTTAGTTTCCCCACATTCCTTGGCATGGCATCTGAAGACGAAGTGAGTGCTGGACAGGCCAAGAATCCCAGTTGTGTTTGGGAGCCTCTGATTCTGGGCTGGAATCAGCTAGGTAAATCCTGATAAGTAGTTACATCTTTGGTTATAACTCCCTGAGAATTAACTCAGATCAACATCAACACTCTAAAGAAGCAAAGGCAAAATGCAGGTTTCTAAAGGCATTCTAAGCTCCTCTCAAGGAGGAAGGTGCAAAAATCTTCCAAGTTGACACCTGGTTTTTGGCCACTCACCATCCAGGGACATTGGGAAAGTCACCTAACCTCTTTGAGCCCATTTCCTTCACTTTAGTCCTAAGCCAAGTGATGGACTGCTATGATCTCCAAAATGCTTTCTATGGAAGTAATGATAATGAAGTCTATAGAACAGGCAGGCAGTGCCTCTACTCTCCCTTGCCTCAAAGCCATGATACTACTGCATCAGGTGAAGCCAGGGCCCAGGATATATGGACCAGACCCATCCAGCACTGATGAGTATGGGTATCCAGGTCATCAATATGCCCAAACAAGTGCCTCAGGCTCAATTATGGGTAGCATCTTCCATCAGCATCTAACAGCCACACCACAGTGATGCATACCTGTAAGCCAAAAATCCCCTAAAAATAGTGCAATTCCTGGGACATTTCCCCAACTCCAGCCTCCAGCCCATTAATCACAGGCACAACCAAACCCTGATGCCTCAAACTGATCTCCTAGGGCCCCTGCCAGGGCCAAGACTGGAAGTCACTGAGGGAATATAGTTTGTGTTATATTTGATGGTCCTCCAGCTGCAGTGGCTGGTTGGTTTGAGACTAATATAAATAACTCCCTCATAATGCTGGCAATTAATCCTGGCCAAAGAGCAGAAGATAAATGTGACATCCATTGAGCACAGAAAACACAAGAGGCAGGTTTCTGAAAGGTAGGGAGAGCTTCGCAAGGAAATTACCTCCGCAATGGCTTGCAGGAAACTTGGGGCTCTGGGCTCATTATTTCAATCTTGAAAGCTGTCAGTCACTGTCAAAAGGCAGTTTAATCTTGCCCTAAAGCTTTCAAGAACACTATGAATCAAGGCTTACAATTAGCCCTCTGATGCTGGGTTCATGAGCTATGGATGTTCTCCAGCTGGGAGGGTCCAAGTTTCTCCTACCCAGAGTGTGCCCTCAGCATAAGAATGTGTAGACAAATACAAATACACAACCAGCCAGAGGTGACAGAAACAAGTCTATAATATTAGCCCTACTGGGTTTATGAGACAAGCGTGCAGTTCAGTATTGTTTATATGGTTCATCAGGGACTCTAGGGTAATGACAGAGAATATAACTCTCATTCTCTTCAGGGTTCCCAGAGATGGAAAGGATATGTAGAAAAACAGTGATAATGTGCTGCTAGAAGAGGGACTGGATGATTTTTGATCCCACTCCACATGCTTTCAAAATATTTTCAGCTGTCTGGACAAGTTAAGAAATGCACACTGCCTGGAAAGTGATTTTTTTTCTTTTCTCTTCCTACAATTCCCTAAGCAAGTAGGTTTACATCCAAGACCAGACTTGCAGAAAAATTGCACCAGGAAAATGAGGCATTTGGGTATGCAATTGCTAACAAATGCTAAATAATACCAAAATTAATTAATCATAATAAATTGTTTTCTTTCCACTTGAGTTGAATGATTTGCAAAACTTTCTCAAGTTCTCTATCTCACTTGATCTTTACAATAAACCTGTGCGGAGGGGATCAGCCCCCTTGGATGTTTGAGGAAAAGGCTCCGAAAGTTTTCTTCTGATTCCATCTGACTCCTGGAATGTCTGTAAGTCATACTTTAAAAAAAAATGAGAACGCAGGAGGTAGACATGCTTCCTGAGTCAGACCATACCTTGGTGGCACCTACCTTAGAGTGTAGACGTCTAGAGGCAAGGATGTACTAAACAGCCCTCCTCGCTGAGCTATTCTTCAGATCCACTTAATCAGGACAATGCTGGGGAAAGGGGAAGGGAGAGTAGAACAGCCAAGGCCCTGGATGACAGCAGCTGAGAAGTGCGGCTCATAGTTCACCAGCTTGAATCTAGCATTGAGATGTCACATGTGGAAGCCTAGCAGCTGACAGATGTCCTGGGGGGAAGGAAACCATGGCTTCTGGACAGTTCTAAGGACATGGGTTTCCACATTAATATTGGCATACACTGACCCTATTGTCTATAGACTTTAGCAGCAGGTGCTCAAGGAGGAAGTAATGAGGGGTCTGAGATGGACATTGTCCAGTCCTTGCCCCTAGGAAGCTACTCCTGCTAGCTGGCAATACTGCTGCATCTCAAGTCAGGCCCAGGCAGCAGCCCCAGAATTCCAAATAAGACCTCTGCCTCTCCAGCTGGAAGAGGGCACAAAGCACATGATAAATCCAAGAGGCAGACGCTGAGAAGTCAGCACCCAGCCAGGCATCTTGACAGGGAACCCCCAGCACAGTCCCCACTGGCTGGGCCTCAGCCTCCCCAAACAATTCCGATTTCCAATGAGGCTTCCTCCCTTCAAGTGGCAGCGACCCACATGCCCGAGCTATAGCACTGCTGATACAACTTCCTCATAGTGGAGCAGCCCACACTAGGAATCCCATGTTGCCCTGGGAATGTGATTCAGCTTTAGCTTTCCATTACTGAACCAGCACCTAATAACCTTCAGACAAGAAAGGTAGGTTCTAGCTCATGGTATCAGAGGTTTTAGTCCATGATCTACTGGTCTTATTGCTCTGGACCTCTCACAAGCCAACACATCACAGAAGAAGCAAGTGACAGAGCAAAACCAGCCCCATCATAGCCAGGACCTGAAAGACAGGAAGAGGAAGGGGCTGGGCCCCACGATCCCCTTTCAGGGGGCTGACCTGCACACTTCCCAGTAGGCCCCACCTCTTCAAGGTTCCACTGCCTTTCTATAGCACCACGCCAGGAAACAAGCCTTTCAAGACATGGGCCTTGAGGGACATTAGAGATCCAAACTACAGCAGAATGTGAGTGAGTAGTTCCTGGCCATGTGCTTGAAAAGACCTGATGGGAAATTTTTCCTGAGGGCTTCAGCCCCAGGAGACTAGTCACTCTCCATGTCCTGGGTCAGCCCAGCCCCTGTCACCTGACAACACTTGGTAGCTGGTCGAACCACTTTTTATGGAACAGCTGATCCATAAGACATGGGACCTAATGGTGGCCTCTTTGGGGCAACATAAGGTAAGCCATTCCCAAAACACAATTTGCTATTGAAAACCCTATGAATAGCAGAAAAACACTAACAATAGTGTTTCCCCTGTTGTACATAGGGTCGCTATGAGTCAGATACTGACTAGACAGCATCTATCAACAACAAGGCAACAGCTAGAGAATGCATGGTGTCCTACAAGATAGTTTATGTTTCAGGCAGCCTATGGCCTTCACTTTTCTTCTAAGTGGCCCAGCTCTCAACACAGGTGTCAGGTTTCCTGAACACTAAGTAGCTGGTTCTTCATACCCCAAGGGCTAGACTTAAGTGGTCTCTAGAGCCACTGAGACTTTCCTAGGCAGGGTGAACCTCAGTTCCTGACCTCCTACCTCTAGCCAGGCCCTGAGAAGAAATGTCTGGTCCAAAGCTTCCCATTCCAATAGCTGGGCCCAGCCTCTACCTCGCAGTCCTTTCTCTAAAGCCCCTAGAGTCCCAAACAAACCATGGGCCCATGGACCCAAGGGAGCCTTCTGTGGGCACACAGCTAGAGCTAGTCCCAAAGCTACTTCTATTCTGCAGACAGGCTTCCTGTTCCTATGTGGGCCCCTTCGCCTACTGGGAGAAGGAGGGAGTGTGTGTGTATATAGTGAGAGTTTGGGGTGGGTGAAAAATTCCTCCTGACAATGTATCCAAACCCAGTTTTTTCCAATCAGAAATAGCATAGAGTCCAGAGGAGACACTAACTGAAGCTATATAAAAACATAACTATTTTTTCCCAATAGGATCTCCTTAAATAAGAGCTAACATTCACTGAAAGCATTTTTCACTGTTAAGCATCATTCACTGTTAAGCATTTTTCTGGGAGTTTTATAGACAGTATCTCACTTAATATAGAATAAAGCTATCTTAGTTGACATATACAGTACACCTCTGGTATCTACAGATTCTGCATCCATGGATTCAACCAACTGCAGACAGATAACAGGGGCAGGGGGACTGTGCCTGTGCTAAACATGCACAGATTTCTTTTTCTTGTCATTATTCCCTAAGTAATATAAAAACTATTGGCGTAGCATTTACTTTATATTAGGTATTATAAGTAATTTATAGATTATTTAAAGCATATAGGAGGAAGTGCATAGATTAGATGCAAATACTACACCATTTTATATAAGGGTCTTAAGCATCTGGAGATTTCGGTATAAGGAGGAGGGTCATAAAACAAATCCCCTTTGCATGGCAAATCACTACTGTAATAAAGTCCAATGATACAGGTTCATATATTAATGTCACACACACACAGCTATCATTTCTATAGTGCTTGTTCTATTCTAAATATTTCATATGTATTATCTGGTCCCACCATCAGCTCAACAAACTAAGTGCTTTTATCATCCTCATGTTACAAGTAATGAATTGCAGTAATAAAGGCTGTGTGACTTGCCCAAAATCACACAGTTAATAAGTGACAGGGCCAGAACTTGAACCCAGGCTTCAAACCCCACCCTCACACCCACCTCCACTATACTACTTATGATAAATTCCATTTTCAGATACAAAAAAGAGAGAGACTCAGAAAATTAAATGATTTGTATGGACTCCACTCAAAGGCTGAATCTGTAAACCAGGGGTATGGTCACATATTTAATAATAGGAAAAGCAGGGCATGACCTTCAGAACAGATCCAAAGGCCCAGGCTAGAGACACCCTGCTGTGTTTGGTGCTAAGTCTTTTGTAGCTGCCTCTTGGGGGACACCCAGAGGCCTCAGGGGAAGGTCATGGAGAAAAGCAAAGAACTTAGGGTAATGCTTACTTCCAGTGGCAGAGAAGTTTTTGAATGCCATTAGTTCTGACCACTATAAACATCCCAGGTAAGAGTGAGCTAGAGCAAGCTAAATCTCTTCATTACAATTCAAATTTTTACATATTCACTATAGAGTTTGGGATCAGCAAATGACCCAGACAGCACATAGGATTCCATACCCTCATTTTGTTGATGAGGAAACCAAGGCTGCTCTACAAAGCATTGTGCCCTAAGACACACAGCTAGTAAGTGACAGAATCAAGATGAAAATCCACATGTCCGGGTGCCCAGATTAGTCTCTGAGAACCGGTTGGTGGTAGTCTCTCTTTCTTCCTTCCATGCTTATTCTGGTCAATAAATATGTATTGATACCAATGTTTAGGGCTCAGCCCATAGCCAGTATGTCACATTCTGACAACCCTGGAGTCCTAAGAGAAAGGCTCAGCTGCCCAAATTTCCACCAGGGATGATGCCAGCCTCAAGGGATTCAGACTCTTTTCAAGCAACCACCTGAATTTTGTGTGACTGATTTCAGTATCCATCAGAGGCGGCTTCTAAATTTAGAATCAACGTCCAAGGCAGTCTGTTGCACAAATGTATACTTCCTCAGAAGCTATTGTCAGAAACAGTAAGAATAAGACACATAAAACAATTTTTATACCTTAATAATATTGAACTGCAAAACCAGAGGATCCTAAACAAACAAAACTTAAACCATAATACCCTTCCAAGCTCACTTCAGCCATCAGGGATTGTCCAGATCTTTTTTTAATGGAACTCCCAGGTTGTTCTCATCTGTATTCCTACTTACCAATGTAGTTCCCTAGGTCTTTCAATCTTTCCCCCAAAATAGAGCCTTAGTCATTGATCATCCAGGGTGCTAACCTGTACTTTATGTGATAAAGACACCTTGGTAGAGGTGTAGCTTAATTTTAATCACCTCCTCCTTTGCTTTCCAATTAGTTGCATATATCCAGTTACACACATGTCCCCTGTACCCTGCACACTCAGTGTGCCAGGAAGAGGAAGGAAGCCTCTCACTGACAACATCTTAACTGAGTAGGTACCATAAGACAATATAGTGGGAATCACATTTGATGTTTAAACACAACCTTCCATCAAAATACCTCATTGTCCCTTGCCCAGAACAGATGGAAAAAAAATTACTCTTATGCCCTGAAATTTTCCACTCTTGATCTCAGCGCAAAGGTGACTTTTTTATTTTTAAACTTGAGCCAGAAAAAAAATTCAACTATTTTTGATTCATGCCCAGGCTGAAGAAACACACTTTGTTCTTGTTAAAGTGAGGTAAGATTTTTTTTTTTAACACATAGGTAGCTCAAACAGCTGAGCTTCAAAAGCTCAAGGTTTCCAACCAGCTAGTGTTCACAGAGCAGCACCTTTGCTGCAATTGCAAAGCCAAAAGTCCACAGCCAGGGTGAGAGGGAGCTGGGATTTCACTTTCTGTACACACTGTCCCCAGTTCCACAGATATTTTAAAGAAAGGCATAGAATTCTGAAACTGTTAAGCAGGGTGGTTGCACCTACAGCTTTCCCTTGCCTGGGTGATGAGGAAGCCATGTCTTGATCAGTCCTCCCAAGAGCCCATACCACTGCAGGGAGAACCAACACGTCCCTTCTCTGCCACCTGTCCCTGGACTTGGCTCTCTTCCCATCTACTGTTTCTAGCTGTAGCCCCAACATTACCCTATCTTCCTTCTGCCCTCACTGCAACCAGCTGTCTCCAGACTCATGGAAGAAGAGAAGGGGTAGAGGGCCCGGATGAGAAGAATTAGGGGTACAAGTCTTTATCCAACCAGCCCCAGTTGCCCCAGGTACCTCCCTTGTCTGGAACGAACCACCTGAATTTCAGCCACAAGAACTTCCTCTGGCCCTCTCCTGCCTCCTAACACATCTCTTAACAGTGAAGGCCCAGCAAGAACCCACATAATGGATGGGACTTTACCATCCATCTTTCCATGGGGTCATCTGGCAAAGTCACAGCAAGACCCCTGGATCCACCCTGCATGCCTGGGAGCAAGTCACTCGTGCTCTGCAGATGGGCTCATCACCTTTGTCCTGCACATCCCATAGAGTTGATATAGGAAGCAAGAGGAATCAAGGATGTGAATGGGCTTTGTTTTCAGAACTTAATATAAACACACATTCCCACTATTAGGTATATAGTACAGTGCTAGGCAGTGTGATATAGTATAGTGTATATAGTACAGTGTATAGTACAGTATATAGTACAGTATAGTACAGTATATAGTACAGTGCTAGGCAGTTCCTTGAAGCTAAAATCCAAGAGATACTGGCAATGAAGTAAAGTGGATTATATCAGGCAGAAAACAAGGAGCTAAGAGAAGAACAGAGACTATATTCATAGGGCTTCAGAGAAAGGCAAGTTCACAGCAATAAAGCAATCAGGAAAGGCTTCCTGGAAAAGGAAGGCTTTATGCATGGCTCCAAGTAGCTGTCACAGCTCTGATCAAAGGCACTTTCACATATACCCCTTCCCTAGACCCAGAGCTCGGAGCTCATCAAGAGTGGATTTGTTTTGTCGGTATTTATCTTCCCAGCCTCTTCCCAGCATCAAGCTGCCTCATAACAGAAGATTGCTAACTGAATGAAAGAATGAACTGGGCCTGGAAAAAGATGAGGAATGAGAAACTTGAATACCTGGGATAGCAGTGAGAATCTCAGTTAAAAACTAGTGTGATGAGACCTCCAAGTAGAGTAGAGGGGCTCATGGGGGAGCATAAGGAGAGGTTGGAAAGACAAGCCAGGGTCAGAGGGAAGGGAAGAGGGCTGGACTTTGGGCATGAGGAGCTTGGACTTCAGAGCACAGAAAGTAGTAAAGGAGTTCAGAGGAGGGAAAAGCAGCACAAACTCAGTGTTCTGAGGAGCTGGATCTGGCAGCTGTGTGCAGGACACCCTGGAGAAGGGAGTGAAGCCAAGCCAGGATGGCAGTCAGGAGGCAGAGGCAATAACCCAGGAAGATGGAGAAAAGGTCTGAGAAGCCACTCCCCCCCCAACCCCCCCACAGGCAAATCCCACTCTAGGAGCTCTGTAAAAGACCACCTTGGGGACTGTCCTCCTTAGACTGGGCCTTAAGTGTCTCCTGGTCCTCCTACTCTATACCCAACACCAGCCTCTTGAAAGTGATCACATTCCCCTCCTGGGTCCGTCCAGGCTGAGACATTCCATTCTTAGATGGTAATTCCAATAATAAGCTGTCCCTTCAAGGGGATGAAGTGATTGGGGGTCAAGGGCAGAGAGCTTTCAGTTCTGAGCACTTTTTTCCAAAGTGCCTCTTTTGCATAATTTGATAAGGTAACACTTTAATATGATAGCTAAGATAATGATCTAAAGAAAGCAGAAAGAGTGGTGTGGAAGAAAGGACTGGTGAGTTCCACCCACAATTAGAATGTTCTGAAGCAGATCCTAGGGCTGGGGGTAGCTCTTCTATTCACCTGATGCACAGACAGGATTAGGCAGTTGTTGTTAGGTGCCACTGAGTGTCACTCATAGTGACCTTCATAGGGTTTTCAATGGCTGATTGTTTTGGGATTGCTTTGGGAATGGATTGCCACATCCTTCTCCTGTTCTTGTGGTGCTGGGGATCAAACCAGCGTCCTCAGAGAGTGCGGAGTAGCACTCTACCAACTGAGCTAAAACCCAGCCCAAGATTAGGCAGTAGTGATAGGTAGATACAAAGGAAATATTGTTTAAATGAAATAGCAAAATGGCCTGGGAAATTATTGCTAGGAATAATACTGGGAATGTACCCCTTGGGCTTGCTGGACGCCTATTTGAATGGAATCCCACTGAGAGAACTGCAGCCCTCTGGGGAATGTGTCCCCTCCCATCCCCCAGGAGTGTGGGCCCAGGAAAGATGGAGGGGAGGCTTCAGATCTGCCTGGTCTCCCAGGACCTGCTCAGGGCAGCCACCTGAAAGTGCCCCAGCCAAAGCACTTCTCACCACGCATGAATGCTGTGGGAAGTATTTGAAAATAAGGTTTCCAATTACCACTGGCATGCCTGGAGTGTCCTGCTTCTGGCTGCAGCTGTCCCACGGAAGGCCAGTGACGTCATCCACAGGCCTGACCAGGCTGAGTTCCAAGGCCGGGCTGGGCAGAAGGTCCCCTGCAGGCTGAGCCCCCAATGCTTCCCTTCCTGGGTGGAATTCCATTGTCATAACTTGGACTTGCACCAGGAAAGGATCAGAAGATATTCCAATGGCCAGGACAATTCCATTTGACTGCTTCTAAAAACTTACTATGTGTCAAGCCTTGTCCTGGGTCCAGGCAAGCCCAGAGGAGATCTGTCCCCCAAATTCTCACTGTACTTACTCACAGAATGATAAAAATAAATAGCCTTGCCTTCCTCTATTCTAGAGATAGTAAAAGAGATAAGAGGGAAAAGAGAAAAACAAAGATGAAAGTACTGGAAGATGAGGGTGGGAAGAAAGATAAAGAGAAAGAAAAGAGAAGGGGCAGGCTAGAAGGGTAAGGGAGCAAGAAAGTTCTGGCCTGTGGCTATTTCTGCCCTAAGTACCCCTGCCCTGTCTGTCCCACTTCCTCCTCCTCCTCCTGCTGCTGCCCTCTGCTCAGGAACCTTGGGCCCTAGGACAGTCCTGGAAGATCTTCTCCTCCAGAAGAGCTGACCAAGGGAACAGGGAGAGGACACTTGCCGGGCAGTGTAATAGATTGGGCCCTGAGCCCTAAACCAGAGTTCAAGCCCAATGCAGAGCAGATTTCCCAAGGGTTGGGATCAGATTAATTGGAATTTGCAGGCTGTGCCCAGCTAAGATCCGTATCTGTCACCATGTTAACCACATTCAGGGCCCTCTTAAAAATCAGAACCCCGCCATCCATCACCACCCTGGGATGGGAGGGGTGACTACAGCCAGGCTACCCAGGGCTGACCCTCTGGCTGGTGGCCTACCTTCCAGTCACCAAGCTCTTCCACTGGCTTCCAGATAAATATGAGTAACTCTTGAACAAATACTAGTCCCTGGAGGATCGACTGGCAATCATGAGCATCTTCCCTTTATTCATCTGAGGAGCTAATTTAATTAAATGAGAAATCATAGGGCCCTTCCCCTGGGAGACAGGGGGAGGGGAGAATGTTTGGTCCCTGAAATCAAGGTAAGTAAAAGAAAAAGGGAAATCAAGACCTTTTCAAGCTTCTCAAATGAACCCTCAGAGCAAATCCGTGGAGTCAGATTATATAAGAAGAAACTGAGAATCGCAGAGGTTACCATGTAACCCAAGGTTGCACAGCCTGGATATCAAAGGCTCGGGTCTGGAACAGACCTGCCCGGGATCAACTTCAGTTTTCTTTCCAATACACATTTGTTCCTACAAAATTGTGTAAATGACTTTTTTAAAAAAAAATATTATCTTTGATATATCTTTATTCAGAATTGCTGTCTCAATGCTTCAGATAAAAATAAACTTTTAAAGTGTATGTCCCTTGCTAAAGAGTATATTTTCAATTTCAACAAAATTTTTTTCATTTCTAGAAGTTCTACTTGTTTTTCCTCAAATCTCTATGGATTTTTTAAATTAGTATAATGTTTTTTCCTATTTTTTTCAAATATTTTAAATGCATTATATACCCAAAATGGGTTTCACATCTGAAAACCATGGAATCTGATTCCTCTACCTGTGGCTTCTGCTGACTTTCACTCATGGTGCAAAGTGATGTCTGAATGATTGGGTTTTGCACACCAGATTCCTGCAGGGCTTGACCTATGAGTCAAACATTTGATTTGGACGGACATTCTGGGATGGTACCAACCCAAAACTATGACAAGTTAATTGCACAGCTTTGAGTTGCGTGGGTCACCCAGGTAGCCTGCATTCAAGGCAGATCTGTGATGACACTCTCAGACGAGACATTGCTCCATCCTCCCAGCCCCAGGCCAGGGTCAAAACAGGGATGTTCCCTGTCTTCTCTCTCCCTTAGCCCTCATGCGGACATATGTTAGATCTGTTCCCCAGGATATAGGCCCCAGAGAGGACAGCCTCATGTAGAAATCTCAATACCAATCCCCACATGGCCATGGCCGAGGCCTGGTTCCCTAGGGGTGGATAAATGTCATACTTTTAGACCTAGCTAAAAGCCTGACACCCTCTCAATCTGAGTTCTTTCAGACTTTTCAAAGTATTTCTCAGAGCCTGGATCCAAGCCCTTTCCTGTGCCTAATTTAAAGTGAGATGCATCTTTCTCTAGTCTCAGGAGCCCAGAGTTCTTCAGGCCCTCTAAGGCAGAAGCCTTAAAAATTCTGAGATTTTGAAGCCTTTATACGGGAAGAATAGAACCACCAGCAGGGAGGTTTTAATGACCCACAAGGCTAATGTAGTGAAGAAAAGTACATACCAGTGTGTAGTTGGCAGAGGCGATTAAGAGGCATTTGAAATACTATGAAGAAGAAAGAACAAAGAAGAAATATTAAAACAGATAGCACAGGGGAGATGGGAAAAGAATCTACAAAGACTACAGAGACATTTCTCCCTGCCTTTGTACTTTTCTGGATTATTCTTCATCTGTGGTACAGCAAAATAAGTGGGAACTTTTCATTCTATAGACACACAATGTGGGCCCCTGTAAAAGTTGGCAATGAATATGTGATTGCAAACTATAATTTAGAATTTTTTAAAGAAACCACACCATACCCAATACCTTTAGTCGGATAGTTAAGAATTCCCCCAAGTGCTTCATAGCCATCGCTCATTTCATCCTCACAAAATCCCTCAGAAGTTCATTTTATAACCATTAATAGTCAACTTTGTGACAACTAGTTCTGTGGTTCATTTGCTATTTTTCATTATTTCTTCTCAAAAACCATTCAATGATTAATCAATAACTCACACACACTCCAAAATGTATCTACAAGTCCACAATCCCTCACCCAAAACCTTCCAGGCCAGATGTGTCTTAGAATTCCAACAGTTTCAGATTTCAGGAAATTAATCAGGTGATTCTATGGGATTTCAGAATTAGGAACAAGGTGGTATGATCCCAGAGAAATGGATCATTGCTCAAAATATCTCCTTCTTAAATCCAGCAGCCCCAAACTCCCTGGGACTCACTCTCAAAATCCATGCTCTGGTTCTCAGAAGAGGTAGAAAAGAACAATGGCCAGGAGGAAGAGGAGTCCCAGAATAGACAATGGCCAAAGAGAGGTGTGCAGCACATTCATGGGAAGAGAGAAGGTGAGAAGAAACCAGAACAGGGGAGCAAATGGCCCAGGAAGACTCTGAACAAAGTCCTGGATGCAGTGACAGGGTAGAGAAGGTGGTGATCAGGTGGCATTTAGTCCCAGATTTGTGACTAAGAGACGTGTAATATGAAGCCAAATCTCAGCTTCCTCCTGTACCACCTGAGAGAGATGGACCACAACAGTAGTTTGCCAATGGCAAGACTGGCCCACTGGGTGAACGTGAATCTATTGACTGGGTTGTAAGCAATGTTTTTTTTAATAAAATGGAATAGGATGGAATGAAATGAAATGAATATCTCTGTACCCCAACTCCACAAAGATAGAACTTCTTATGCTCAGGACTCTCCAGACTCACCCTATATACCTCTTCATATGGCTGTTCACTAGTATCATTTATAATAAGCTAATAATTATTTCTAAAAAAAAAAAAACAGGCTACCTTAAATTTCATCTCATGTGGTAAGAATAGCTATTGTTTCATGAATATTTGCTTCTATAAGATATATGTATATGTGTGTATAATCTCTAGCAAAGTACATGCATATACATGTATGTGTATATGTTGTTGTTAGGTGCTGTCGAGTCAGTATCCAACTCATAGGAATCCTATATACAACAGGTGAAACACTATTGTCAGTGCTCTGCCGTTCATAGGGTTTTCAATGGCTGATTGTTTTTTGGGGGGCGTGGGCTGCTGGGTTGCTTCTAAGTCTAAAGCACCTGGTGTTCTCAGGCAGTCTCCCATCAAAGTGTTAACCAGGCCTGACCCTGCTTAGCTTCTGAGATCTGGGGGGCTCAGATGCCACAGGATGCTGCAGGCTATGTGTATCAGGTATAGATAATGTACATATTTGCACACAATGTACAGCATGCTTTGAGCTGTATGACATCATCTACAAGTTTCAGAGTATGGTGGTGCACGCCTATAATCCCAGCATTTGGGAGGCTGAGGCAGGGGGATAGTAAGTCTGAGTCCAGCTGGGGCTACATACAGAGACCCTGTCTCACAAGATAAAAGCAAACCAAGTTTCATATTTACTATGCTAGGTGATTTCCTCTCAATCTTTTCAGCACAAACACCCTGTGATTGTTTTTTATAGTGTTGCATAATCTGGCCACTCTGTATTCGAGCCATCCTAGAGTGAAAATCAAGGAGAGATCTTGCTAAAGCCTTTGTTTTTCAGGCTACGCTTTAGCAATTGAGTCCTGATTTATTGTCCCTGCCACTCACTCACTGAGACTGTGCAAGTACCTACCTAATCTCTGGGCCTCAGCTTCCCCACTTGTGAAATGCAGAAGCTGACCATTCCAGACCCCACTGCTCATGTAGAACTGGACAGATGACAACACCTGGCTCCTCAAGTGGTGATGAAGGTCACATGAGGCCACACTTAGAATGATGCCATGTAATTTAGATTCTAAGATAAGATTATGACTCCTTTCCACACCTGGTATTTCAGATGGTTTTCAAATGCAGCCTATGACGCACAGGAGACTTGCCTCTTGGTTGTAGGAATCCAAAGCTACTCTTAGAAGCCCTCAGTCCCTGGCCACTGCAGGAGCTGGAACTGGAGACCACACTCCTCGTCCTGCCTCATCCTAGCCTTTGCAAGGCTCAGCTCATTCTCTCAATAAATGATGTCCAGAATTCTGTGTTTGTTGCCTAGCTTCCTGGGAAACGGGCAGTGGCATAGCAAAGGGATTACTTTGGGTAAATATTTCTCTAAACCTCATTCTTGCCATCACCTCCAGTATACAGAGTGAGGGGGCTAGCTCCCCAACATCCCCACCATTCTATTCCAAGGAAACCTGGGATGGTACAGAGCAAAAAACCCCACTCTAAGTGAGCCCCAAAACTGGCACTGGTAACAAAGGGTGGGAAGCATAAAAGGAGGAGAATGCACACACCAGGCTCACAGGGCACTAGTGATTTCCTTTCCCAGGGCAGAGCTGTTGCATGGAGCAGGTATCATCTTTACAGCACTTCGTACTTGGATCAGCGAGCCACAGCATTGCATGCCACCCCTGAGGCCACAGCAGGCATCCAACCCAGGCTCCCCTAGGGCTGCAATCATGGCTGCCACTTTGGAGACAGATGGAACCCCCCTCCCTGTGTGCTTTTTCAGGCCCAGGGAGCTCAGTGATAATGATCCCCAAAACAATTGCATTTTGCTGGCAGGGAAACGGGGTTACTCCACCTAATCGACAGCAGAGGAAATTGAGGCTTAGTGTGAAGCCCTCAATCCTGGCTGCACATTAGAATTGTCAGGGAGCTTTGGAAGTCCTGTCAGTGTCACCCCAGATGCTTGTAGTCCCACCCAGGCATTTGCCTGGTTGTCTCCCCTTGTGCCTCCAATGTGCAACATGGCTAAGAGCAGGGGCTCCAGATCCCACGTGCCAATCTCCCTGGCGCCACCCCTAGGGAGTGTGCACCTGGCTGTGGGTGGGGCCTGAGGGTTTCCACGTCTAACAAGCTCTCAGGTGAAGCTGATGCTGCTGGTCTAGGAACAGAATCAGAACTTTGAAAAGGATCACTAGAGGCCGGTGGGCTAGCCTCAGTTTCCCCTCTGTGGAGGGGGAGAATGCTTCCTGGCTTGAGAAGCACTAGTCTAGAGCAGCACCTGTCTTGCGCATGCACACTTGGAGATGGGAATACCACTCGCCCTTGGGCCCCGCAGTTTGGGGGTGGGACCCATGGGGTGGGACCCATGCGGCTGGTCCTCCAACCACACTGCGAGTAGTCCTGAGGCAGCACCCTGTACTAGTGTGCCTAACTCCCAGCTCCATGTTCTTTCTGTGGCCTCTCACTGCAAGCAGGCCTAAGGTCTAAGGTGACTTACCCTCTACAACAGGGACCTGCCTTCTTGAAATTTCTACTCTGCTGTCCTGGCTCTGAACCTCCGGAGAAAGTGGGTGTAACCCTCTCCCAGGAGAGCACCTGTGTATCTTATCCCCAGCTCCATCTCTTAGCCTCTTTCCTCCTCTGTATGACACAAACAACGACCCTGTCCCTTTCATTCTTCTTCTTCTCTTCACTAGTGGCTTCCTTAGTGCTCGTCACGTGTTGTGTACGGTGCTTGGTGCTCAGAGCCCAGCTGGGCTCAATAACAGAGACACAGAAAGCAATAAGTAGTGTAAGAGAGGGTGCCACGCGTCCCAAGGGAGTGATGTGAATATGCGGACAGCTGGAATGGCAGGAGTACACAGCACCCCCATCTTCAGTGTCTCAGGCCCGCCAACCCTCAGCCTGCTAAGATGCTAGGCCTGTTCTCCAGATTAGAGAACCATGCCTAGCCTGGAGACGCTGGGGACCTGCCAACACCATACAAGAACAGTAACAACACTGCTTCACACTCACTGGGAGCTGGCTGTCAGGGCAAGGGCTCTGCAGGTGAGATCTCACTGAGTCCTCACTAGGACTCCATGCAATTCTCAGTATTACCAAGGAAGAATGGACACTTACACGTGTGAAGTAGCATGCCAAGCAGGAAATCGAACCCCAGGTTGAAGAACCTACACTCTTACCTGCCTCACAGCCCTGAGTCACCCAGGGCCAGGATCAACCAGACTCTGCCTTCCTCTAAGATCCAGGTTCTAGACAAGATGGCACGCCCTTGACAGTTTATACCTCAAGCCACTCTCCTGCCATTTCATATGATAGCAACAGCCAACACTTCCATTGCACTTAATCTGCCAGGTTATTCTAAATTTTATATATATTGTTCTTGTTCTTCTTGTTGTGTGCCGTCGAGTCGGTATCCGACTCATAGCGACCCTCATAGGGTTTTCAATGGCAGACTGTTTCGGGATTGCCTTGGGAGTAGATTGCCAGGTCCTGCTCCCATTTTGCAGTGCTGGGAATTGAACTCGGGGCTTCAGAGACTGCAGCGCAGCGCTCTACCCACTGAGCTAAATCCCAGCCCTATATATATATATATATTTGTTGTTGTTAGGTGCCATCGAGTCAGTATCCGACTCATAGCGACCCTCATTGGGTTTTCCATGGCTGACTGTTTCAGGATTGCCTTGGGAGTGGATTGCCAGGCCCTTCTCCCATTTTTGTGGTGCTGGGAATTGAACTCGGGACCTCAGAGACTGCACTGCAGCACTCTACCAACTGAGCCAAATCCCAGCCCATATATATATATATACACACATATATATATATATATATATATATATATATATATATATATATATATATAAAATATATATTTTATATATTTTATATATATAAAAAATACACATATATTATATATTTTATATATATATAAAATACACATAAATTATATATGAGTAGAAATATATGCCTTTCATCATAACAGCCTCGTTGTTGTTAGGTGCCCTCAAGTCATGTCCAACTCACAGAAACCCTCATAGGGTTTTCAATGGCTGATGTTTTTTTTCAGGGATTATTTTTCAGGAGTGGACTGCCACATCCTTCTCCCATTTTGCAGTGCTGGGGATCAAAGCTGGGTCCTCAGAAAGTGCAGAGCAGCACTCTACAAACTGAGCTAAAGTCTAGCCCATGACAGCCTTGTTGTTGTTGTTGTTGTTAGGTACTGTTGAATCATGTCCTACTCATAGCAATCCTCATCGGGTTTTCAGTGGCAGATTGTTTCGGGATTGCCTTGGGAGTGGGTTGCCACATCCTTCTCCAATTTTTGCGGTGCTGGGAATCAAACTTGGGACCTCAGAGACTGCAGAGTGGTGCTCTACCAACTGAGCTAAATCCCAGCCCCATGACAGCCTTATCAGGTAGATATTCAGACATCCATTTTGAGGATGAGATAGGGGGTCTGTGGTTAAAGCCAGGAATTGAACTCTGACAGTTAGGTTTCCAGGTCATACTTGTGACCTCCTCCACCATTCACATGGTCTTCCCCTGACTACCTGTCCATGTAGTCACTGGGTGTAGAACATGTGTAGAACATGATTTAAGGCCTCTGGGTGTTTTCTGTGCCCATACTCTGCCCAGCCAGGTGCAAATCCTTGATAGGTAAATACCTTGATAAACACCTACTGCTTACTCTGGGGTGCTTCCCAGAGCACTGATAGCTTCCCACATGGTCAGGTAGCCTAAGTCAGGGAGCCTTCCAGGACTGAATCTACATGAAATGGGCGGGGTTACAGGCCAGCAGCTTGGGACAGTGCTTCTGGATACCTGCAGCAGAGATGTTCCCCGTAGTTCTGAGAAGGAGGCTCTTCAAGGAAGGGGCATCTCGGCTTGCCCAGTGGGCCTTTTTCTTGGTGATATATGGCTTCAGAAAGCTTCCTCCATGGCCTTCCCCTATGACCTTCTTCCCATTCTGGCAAGTGATTTCCACTGACATAAAATCAACAGATGAGTGATGCCATTCTCTGAGGGTCAGGAAAGCAGGATTCTGGTCCTACCTGTGCCTTGACTGGCCCAGTGACCAAGTGACTACACTGCTCTGGGTTTCAGTTTTGCCTCTTGAAAGAACAAGGTCAGATAGGCCCATAGCTGAAGTCCCTCTCCACACAAAACTCCCAGCCATCCTACAGATCTCAAATTGAGGCCGCCAGTTAAACGACGTGGTCAAGATCAAAGGCCAGGAGGATCTAGAGAAGGGTCCTGGGGAGTGCACAGTCCACCCACTTCTCAGGCAGCTAGCGCTGTAGGCTCAGGAGAAAAGAAGGACCTGCCCCTCACCATCTCTCAGACAGAAGAGGAAAATGGAAAGAGTTCCCGCCTTGCCCTCTCGCTGTAGGGCTTCGGGCCACCTGTGTATGCCTCACTAAGGACACAGGTGCCATCTCCTCAGAGGCCTCCTCCACCTCCTTCACCACTTCCTGTACCCTTTCCAGAGCTGATGAGGACTGGAAACGCATTCCTCATCATAAGCCTTACGCATGCACTCATTGTCTTGCTCCTCCACTGTGATGTGAGCCTCCAGGGACAGAGCCCAGGGCTGAGGGCTCCAGAGCACATGGCAGGTACCTGACTGGGTGAGCCTTCTTGGTCCCCTCCTGCCTCTGTGTGCAGTGCCAAGCACTTGGAGTCTCTGAGCTGCTCCCTATTTTTCCTACCCAACCTGGGAGCCACTAAATCAGAGAAAGGAAGGGAAATGAAGAGGTGATTTCTGCAGGATGAGTCAGCAGTGTGTAGCTGAGGCAGGAACAGGATAGAGGCAAGAGGGGGAGTAGAGCATGGATCAGCACAGGGATCTTGCAGCCACTGGGAGCTCCAAAAAGTGTGCACAGCCACAGAAGCCAGGTAGGGTTGGGGAGGGAGGCCACCATCAGCAATAGGGGAACTCAGATGCCAGGCCAAGGAGCCTGCATTCTATTCCACAGCTCAGGTGTCAGCAAAGGTTTCTATATGATTTGATACAATTACCCAAATCTGCCATTGCAGTGTGAAAACAGCCATAAAAGACACAGAATTGAATGTGCATGGCTGTGTTCCAATAAAACTTTATTTAGGGACACTGGAGTTTGAATTTCACATGTTCATGTATCAAAAAATAGTAGTATTCTTCTTTTGGCTTTATTCAACCATTTTAAGATATATATAAACCAGCCAGGCATGGTGGCACATGCCTGTAATCCAGCACCTAGGAGGCTGAGGCAGGAGGATTACAAATTCTAGGCCACCCTCAGCTACATAGCAAGTTTGATAAGTTTGAGACCAGCCTGAGATACAGGAGACCTTGTCTCAAAAAAACAAACAAAACTAGCAAACAAACAAACAAAAATACAAGCCAGGTGTGGTGTCCCATGCCTGTAATCCAGTAACTTAGGAGGTGGAGACAATAGGACCACAAGTTTGAGGCCAGAGGTAGCCTGCACAAGTTAGTGAAACTTTGTCTCAAAATAAAAAGTAAAAAATGGGCTGAGGGTACAGCTCAGTAGTAGAGTGCTTACAAAGCATGCATGAGGGGCTAGGTTTATCCCTCAGTACCACAAAAAAATAATAATAATAAATACATGTGTACGTGTGTATAAACCATTTGTGGCACATGGCTCACATAGAGAGAGGTGGCCAGCCTACCTCTGCCACAGGCAATGAGGAGGCTTTGAAAGAGTTTAAGTAAGGGAAGGACAAGGCCCAAGGTACATTTTCAAGAGCCCTCCATTATAGTTGGAGGAGGACGGGAAAAGTTGTTATTCTGGAGTCCTGGAGACCTGCCTGGGAGGATTTGGGGATGTTTTGGACAACAGAAGGAAGAGACCTCAGCAGTGGATATGAGACACAGAGACACCCCCGGGAAGTGATTTTCACCTCACCTGTAGAGGTAGTGGGGCATGAGTCCCAGAACCATTACCAAAACTGTGAGCCACCCTTCTCTGAATGGCAGTTAAATTAAATGTGAACAAACACACCAAGTTTGCATTTGGATAACAGCATTTCATCATAGCAAGGAAAACCAACCCTAATCACTTTACCTCCCCCTCCACACACCTAGCTAAGCTTTCTGTAAGGAAAACCTTGATGTCTACAATAATGCTTTGTGCATGTACAAAAAAAGTGTCCTTACATTCCAGAGACGCATACTAAAACCTTTAGGGGAGAAATACTGTGTTGATGATGGACTTTAGCATATTTCAGCAAATGAAAAAATGAGTGCAACCTGGGAGAGGATGTAGCTCAACGGTATAGCACTTATTTAACACACATAAGGCCCTGGTTTCCATCCTCAGTAACACACACACATGTGCGCGCGCGCGCGCACGAACACACACACATACACACACACATACACACACACACACACACACACACACACACAAATGAATGTATCAAAATCAGCTCCACCCTCTACTGACCCTGCTCCTGGTCTGCAGCTTAGGAAACATAGAGCAAGGTTGTCCTGCCCTGGAATCCCTCGAATGCCTCTAGGAGGTATAAGCTGTGAGCATGGTGAGGAGCTCCTTGCTCCCTCAGAAGTGGCCTCTGTACTTTGCAAAGCAAGTGTGAGTCCCAAGGCACAAGCAGCCAATGGCACAGGACAAAGCAGGACAGGACAAAAGACCTGTCTCTTAAGCTGGGCCATTGCTGTGGATCCCTTCAGGCCTAGAGTACAATCTGTGCACTCATACAGGTCCCTGAACGTAGAAAGGTCCCGTGCTTGGCTAAACATTCTTTGGTCACCCTCATAAAGTTCTTAATAAATTTTCAGTAAGGGGTCCCACATTTGCACCCTACACTGAATCCAGAAAATCATGTATCTAATTCCACTCACAGTTAAGTAGCTCAGGTCACGTAGCTCATTAATGGTGCCATCAGAGTTGACCCAGCCAATTGGGTGTCAGCACCTGCCTGCCAACCAAGACACAGTTAGAAATTATATTTAAGTGCCCACTTGATTCCAGGCTTGTAAAAGGCAAAGCCAGGACAGACACCAGAATCTGTCTGACATCAAAGTCTAGACATCTATCCCAGGCAGGACAAAGACTCAGTGGCCTGGGCCAATCTAGCCCCTGTAGCTAACTCTCTTCCTCCCTCTCTTCTGGACAATATCCTTCCTCAAGTGGCCACTTCCACTTATTCCAGAGTTTCCTTGGGATGGTGACCACAAACGCTGCCCAGGCATGGCCTCTATAGGACACCTGCCCCACCCAGTCCCACCCTCCACTCTGTCTACAGACAGGCACCACTATTTGATACATGACAGGAGACTTCAAAGAGCATCTGAACTCCAGGAGGGGTGGGAGAGAGCCAGATCAGGGGCTGATTCTGCAAACTGTCATTCACCTCTGATCTCCAGACAAAAAAGCCCGCCACAGAGTCAAACCTCTTTTTAAAAATTCAGCCAGCCAGGAGATATGCCCTCAGGATAGAGCTCTGAAGTTCCTCATCTCATATTTTCCCAAGGGCTGAAAAGACTGGAAATATACCCAGCAAGATCAGATGAAATGCATCTCCACCCAGACCCACCAGGGCAAAAGTAGAGTCCACCCCTGAGGTTGCTAATGCCATCGCAGACACCAAGCGCAGCACATGGCTGTGGAGCTGGTCAGCCTGGGTTTGAATCCCAGCTCTGATGTTCACTAGCTGATTGGCCTGGCACAGTTACTTAACTTCCTTGTACCTCAGTTTCCTCCTTTGTGAAACAGAAATAACTAAGTCTGCTTCATAGGTTTATTATGAGGCTCAAACAAGGCAATATATGTGGAATAAGAGCTGAATAATTATAACAACTAGTGTCATCAATTCTAAGCTTCATTTAGGGCCTTGAAGAAATGCTCCCTCCCCAGATGCCTTAAGTCATCCCACTCTGGAGTCCCTGGGACAAGCAAGCCCTTTCTTAACCAGATGGAAAGAAACTCCAGTCCCCACCAGGATCCCCACAAAGGCAGCTCACAGAGTGGTGTCCTTCAGGAGCCTTCTCAACCTGGGTGGTGGAGGCCTTGGCAGACACCCACGTGTTGGGTTCCCGATTTGCTTCCAGATGAGACCTTCAGCGGACTTTGATAGACAAGTAACTGTTTAGCTTTGGGCACAGCCCCAGAGTGTGGGGCAAGCAGCCAGCCAGGGAGGCCCCATTTCCTCTGCCATTCATCTGTATTTAGACCTGGCCACTGCCCTGTGTGCCAAAGGGCAAGGCAAAGCTGACTCTGGCAAGGTAAAGTCATTCCAGCCCCTCCTTTTGTTCCTGGTTCAGTCCATAGCACCAGGGTCCCCCAACCTTTTGGCTACTAACATCACTCATAGGCACAGGACTGTCATGGCCAATGTAACCTCTGTACCAAACTCACAACCAAGACAGCTCTTGGGACCTGTGACCACCCAGAGACCAGCCCTGACCCTGGACTCTGCCAACTCTTCTCTAGCCCTGACCCTGGACTTGCAGTCTAGGCCTGTCCCTGGTTAGTCCCACTGTGGCCTAACCTCAGAGGATCCCACAAAGAGCAATTGACATTGATCCAAAATGAGGTCCATGTATCACTGGCCCATTTGCACAGAAAGATGGATGGGGACAGAAATGGCCCCTGGAATCCAGATCCTGGCAGGCACACACCGGCCAGAGCCTGGGTGGGGATCATTTCTCACTTGGGGACACTGGTTCAGAGGCTCTGAGTGCTGGTTGTAACATCAGGAGAATCTCATCCCAAGAAAAGATGACTATAATACATTATAACAATGTGTTTGGTCTTTGCACCCAGGCTGCTTTCTTGTTCTCAGATCTCTAATCTGAGTCTGGCGACAGGAACCAGCTCCACAACAGAGCCCAGGCAGAGGGAAACTGGCTTATTCTGCTCTGATGACCTGCTCAATATTCCACACAAACAGAGCCAGATCCAGGTTGCTCCTGGGCCTCAGGGTAACCTCCTTGGCCTGAGGCAGAGCAGATGAAGTAGAGATGGGGTGCTGGCTGTTTATGGCTCTGGGGATCTCCTTGCCACTCACCTTCCAGCCCCAGTGCTGGCCCAACAAGGGGGAGCTGGTACATCCAACTCAATTGTTTAAAGGACCTGGTCGCCACTCCAGAGTCCTGCCCACACCCGGAGAGAAAATACTAAGAAATGCTTCCCAGATATATAAATGACCTATATAGATCAAACGGGAATTTCCATTTCTGATTCACAAAGTCCCATTCACAAGTGATATAGGTTGCAAGGGGCTGGATTCATGGAGTAGAATAAGTAACTTCTGTGTCCTTGTTCATATGGCATGCTTTCCCGTAATTAACCATGGATCTGATTAGATAATAATTTGATTTCTTCAATTGCTCAGCTCAGTTACAAAAACCCAGAGAGCAGGACTTAAGGTACCTTGGCTGTCAGCAACGTGAAGTCAGAGAAACACTGTCAGTCCATGATGCTGTGCTCTGTTACAGGCACCTGGCAGCCCTGGGCTGGGTCTTGGTGCTCTACCACCCACCATTCTAGCCCCAGCAGAGAGCACCAACAATGGAAAATGCACATTAGAGAATTAGCCTTTGAGCAACCCTATGGTACATTCATTCAAGTTGTTCCATAAATATTTTTAATGAAGGAAGGGCTCCCTGGAACCCAACCCATGGGCCATTCAGCCCCTGATTCTGTCTCTGACTGATACCGAAGGGTGAGCAGCAAAAGGCCCTGGCCATCTGATATCACCTCAGAGGCTGGAGGTCGGATCAGTGCTTCAGATCCTGAGCATTTCCTCCAAGAATCCTGCACTCTGAGGTACCTAGGCTCCCACTCCATGTCATTCCAGCCTCATCTCCATCTCCCTTCATGCAGGCCACACACCTGCCCAAGGGGACAACAAGGAAGCTTCCCTCCTGCACAATTCTCCCACCCGTTCCACCCTAAGATCGTGTTCTTTCATCCTGGATCACCCTTCCTACCCTTCTCCAAGCTGTTCCTCTAAACCCAGAAGAGGTGATCACC
This sequence comes from Pedetes capensis, assembly GCA_007922755.1. NCBI lineage: Eukaryota > Metazoa > Chordata > Mammalia > Rodentia > Pedetidae > Pedetes > Pedetes capensis. The sequence continues at coordinate 142,573 of VMDO01000564.1, read as the reverse complement.
CTGCCTGGAAAATCTCCACAGTGGATCTTCACATGTAACATGCACTTATGAACTCTAACCATAGGCCCAGCGGTTAGCTGGATGGCAATGGAACCAAAAAGAATGAAACGTGTCCCTGCTCTCAGGCCACTCATGTGAGCAGAGACAGGCATCACTACGATTCAGTCACTGCACAGTGCCAACCTCAGAGGGTACAAGCTCAGGAGTCAAATGAACTGCTAAAGTCCCAGCTGGACAAACAGAAGCAAATTGCAGGACTCCATGTGTCTTACTTTCTTCTTCTGCCATCTGAGAACAAGTATGACACCGATGTCATCAGGTCGCGCTCACCATTATATGAACTGATATAGTTAAAGATGACATTTACTGTACTCAGAAATCACTATGAGAAGTAGAATGAAGATTATGTACAAGGTATATTACTTAGTTTTCTACCACGCTCTTTTCTCATCCTCTTCCCTAGACTGTACTCCATACATCAGCTGTTGTTGTTGTTAGGTGCCGTCGAGTCGGTATCCGACTCATAGCGACCCTCATAGGGTTTTCAATGGCTGACTGTTTCGGGATTGCCTTGGGAGTGGATTGCCAGGCCCTTCTCCCATTTTTGCGGTGCTAGGAATTGAACTCGGGACCTCAGAGACTGCAGTGCAGCGCTCTACCCACTGAGCTAAATCCCAGCCCCTCCATACATCAGCAGGGCCTCAAAAAATATTCATTAACCTGTCTTACACATACTCTGCACTTTACCTATCTTTTTTTGTTCCCATCCTCTCTTCCATCACTGTTTATTCAAAATATATATATATATATTCTTCAAGGATAAAGATGTCATGTTCTCTAAGGATATTTATGTGCTTCCCGATTCCCCAGTTAACAGCTCTCCTGTCCTGTTTTGGGATTTCTTCAGCATCCACGAACACAGACCCTCACTCTCTCTAGTTATTGCCTTCTGTATATGTGCACAATATGCCCTCTTCAGACTACAAGCCCCCTGAGGACCTCTGAGGGCCTCCTACTTTTATTCTTCAGTCCCAAGCCTCTAGTGAGAGAACAATTATGAATAAGCAGTGACATTTCTGTAGGGAAACACTCCAAAACTCCCTGCTGGGTGGGCATGGTGGCTCATGCCTATAATCCCAGCAACTTGGGAGGTGGAGGCTGGAAGATAACAGGTTTGAGGTCAGAGGCAGCCTGTGTAACTTGAGACCTTATCTCAAAATCAAAAGTAAAAGAGGGGCTGGAGATACAGCTCAGTGGTAGAGCATTTGCAAAAGCGTGTGTGAGGCCCTCAGTTCAACCCCCAGTACTACAAAACAAAGCAAAACAAACAAACAAACAACTCCCTTCTGAAAAATCCTCATAGCCTATAAGACAAAACAACCTTCTAGGACCTTATTTTCTCAGAAATAGAAGCCAGTCTGACCCCATACACTTTCTACCACAATGAAATAGAATGTCCAAGTCAAACAACATGTATGTTAAGATACATTTTGGGTGCCAGGCGTGGTGGTACACACCTATAATCCCAGCAACTCAGGAGGCAGAGGTAGGAGGATCACAAGTTCGAGACCAGAGGCAGTCTGCATAATTTAGCAAGACCCTGTCTCAAAAAGTAAAAAAAAAAAAAAAAAAAAAAAAAAAAAAAAAAAAAAAAAAAAAAAAAAAGGGACTGAGAGTACAGCTCAGTTGTACAGCACTTGCAAAGCATGCAAGTGGGAGGCCCTGGGTTCAACCTCCAGTACCGCAAAAAAAAAGACAAAAAAAAAAGATACATTTTCTATCCTTTCTAAAAACAGAGGGCCTCAGTTTTTATCTAGCATGTTTCTGGAATCAGTATACAATGTGGTCCACTTCTGAATCTGATAGGAGACCAATAAGCGTCATGGCCATCACTGTGTGCCAGGTTTCATCTTCAACTGGGACATAGAATCACAGAGTAACTACTGAGTTCTGGGCCTGAGCTGCACGGGGCAGCCTGCTCCAGAGCTCCACAGGAAACATGTCCTGGATCCCACATGGCCAGCTTCCTCTGTCCACATTTGTAAGAGCAGGCAACCAGTATGCTTTCAGATGGGTAATAGTTTCTGTTCCATCCCCCAAATAAAATAGAGATTCAACGATAAATGACTTGAGCCCTCACCAGTAGCTGCTCAATGTTATTGTTTATTAAAAAGCTTATAATCCATTCAATTTTTGAAAATCAAGAAAGAGCCTCAATATAATACATTAGGATGATTAAGCCTAATATCAATGGCACAGAATCATGAGGGAGAAGGGGAGTAAGTCTTAGGATCTACATTTTTCCCCTACCTAGAATGTGCTGATAATGAAACAAAAGGTAGAAGTTTTTATGTACACTCCACTAGAGCAGTCATTGGCCAAAGTGTGAGCTCACTCCTCTGCTTAGTTGGCTGTTAATGTCTACGGAAGGAGAGTTCCTTAAATTAATCCTCACTATTGACTCCTATGGGGCTGGAGTTTAACTCAGTTGGTAGAGTGCTGCTCTGTCCTCTCTGAGGCCCTGAGGTTCAATCCCCAGCACTACAAAAATGGGAGAAGGATGTGGTAGTCCATTCCCGAAGCAATCCCAAAACAATCAGCCATTTAAAACTCTATGAGGGTCACTAGGAGTTGGACCCAACTTGACAGCACCTAACAGCACAACATTGACTACTAGCTCTGTTCTTATTTTACCTTGTTTTTATTGTTGAGCTCCGTCCAGTTTCTAAAGAAACTTCTCTAGTGTTCTTCCCCTTGATTAATAAAATGATGGGATCACACCTTCTAAATAACCTGCACCACAGTTCCAAACACAGCACTGTTTGAACTTCTTTTGTCTGGATGACAGCCCTGTGCCACAAGAGGTCAGAGCACCTTCTCTGCTCGGATGCCACAGGAGGCTGTACCCCCACACTCAGCAGCAGGCAAGAAGCCTCTTCTGAGGCCACAGAGAATAGATTTGTATAAACAGGCAGTGCGACTCAAGAGGCAGACATGAAACATTTGCATTTCTCCCCGAGCATTTTAAGTGGGGAAGCAAAATTCATTATGCAAGCTAAACTCTTCTACATTCTCAAGTGTTCAAACAAACTGCCCAGCAGCATGCACTTCTAAGGCTTTGTTGGGCTGGGACAAGCGAAGCAGGGAGGGAGAAAGGAGCCATGTCTCATAAGCTTAGAGAGATCAAAGTAAAAAGAGAGGCAGACACACTGCTAGGGATCCTGCTCTGGGAGCATTTCTCAGCAGGTGAACTGTCTCTCTCTGGGCTTGGGGTTCTTAAGCATCCAGCACTGAGGGTGTCTTTAGCAAAGTCAGTGGAAGGTACCCAGTCTATCTTACTTTCCTAGACTGATCAATGGGTAAATACTTTACTAGATGCCTACTAGACACAGAGGCTAACTTGGGAGATTATCTCACCAACTAATGATCTCACTGCCCTTATCTTCAAATATATGTGCTATTCTGAAAAAAATAGAAAAATATACCCAGATTGGCCCACAAGATATTTACAGTTTATTTGGAGAAAGAGGAAAATCCTATGAAAAGATTAAAAACAAGCAAAATCAATTAATTAATTAATTAATTAATTAATTAAAAATAAAAAACACTGTAAGAACTCTGTTATTGTTGTTTCAAACTTTGGTCAGAATCATTTAGCATTTTAGGAGCTTATTAAACAAACTGATAAAGATGGCTGGATCCCACCACTGAAGATTCTAATTCCATGGGTCTACAGTCTGAATTCCTGGATTTTTAACAAACAGCCACAAGGATTAAAAATTAGAACATAAGCCAGGTATGGTAACTCAAGCACACAGAAGGTGGAGGCAGGAGGATCTTGAGTTCAAGATTAGCCTGGGCTACAGAGTGAAACCTTGTCAAAAATAAAATAAAACAAAATTAGCAACATAGCTAGGCATGGTGGTGCACATCTGTAATCCCAACTTCCAGCACTTGGGAAACTGAAGCAAGAGAATTAATGTGAGTTCGGGGCCAGCCTGTTCTACATAGCAAGTTCCAGAACAGCCTGGGATACACAGAAAGATCCTATCTCAAACTCTCCCCGAAAAATAGTAAAAAAAAAAAAAAAAAAAAATAGCAACATATAACTACACTAAGTGGTGAGACAGTCACTCGTGTTGGCCAAGGTCAAAGGACTCAGTCAAGGTCAGACATGAGGGGGACCTGTAGAGACCAACAGGAAGTAGAGAAACAGGAGGGAAGAAGGTCTCAGTGGGTGACAGGGTCCCAGGAAAAAGTGCCATACATATGGAGGGGACAAAATCCAGAACATTCTGGATGCAGCAGAAGATTGCACTGGAAAAACAAGACGTCAGAACAGACAGGTAAGTAAGGAGCATCGTGAATAACCACGTTAGCCTGGACACAACAGGGAGTAGATGGTGGGTAGGGAACAAGAGTTTCAGACAGAGAAGCCAGTGCCCAGGCTGGGTTAGAATGATCAAACACTGAAAGGTAGGCCTGAGGTTCTAGTAAGATATTTTAATGTCCTGTTCTACTCCCACTTCATATCAATGAACTCAGCAAGACAGACAAATTTATGCTCTTTCTTTAGAGAGAAAACTAGGCCAAACAAGGGGAGAAAAGCTAGGGGAAGCCAGATAGCCAGGCAGCAGTGCTCAATTTTGACAATTCCATCCACTTCATTTCAAAGCTAATCAACATATGTTTAATGAGCGTCTACTATGAACAAGGCACAGGAAGACACAAAGGTAAATGGAACACCATCCCTGCTCCCAGGGAACTCATCCTCTAGTGCAGGAACTGGCAAAGCTGTTCTGTAAAACACCAGAGAGTGGCCAGGCTGTGGTACATGCCTGAAATCACAGTGACTCAGGACACTGAGGCAGGAGAACTGTGAGTCTGAGTTTGAGTTGCAGCCTGCACAACTAAGTGAGACCTTGTTTCAAAATAAAAAATAAAAAATGGGCTCCGGATGTGGCTCAGTGGTAGAACACTTGCAAAAGCATGTGTGAGGCCCTAGGTTCAACCCCCAAGTACCACTAAACAAACAAACAAACAAACAAATATATAAAATTTTAAAAGTTAAAAAGGAGGCTAGGGGTACAACTCCATGGCAGAGCCCTTGCCTAGCACGGGCAAGGCCCTGGGTTCAACCCCTGTCCCCAGACTATAAAAATAAACGAATAATACCAGAGCATCAATATTTTAGGCTGTACAGCACAGTCAGTCTCTGTAGCAATAATTCATTTCTGCCATTGTAGCACAAAAGTAGCTTTGAACAGTACATAAATGGGCATAGCTATGTTCCAATAAAACTGTTATTTATAAAAACAGACAATGGGTCACACTTGACCTACAGGCTATAATTTTCTGACCCTGATTTAGGGGGTAAAATACACGTGTACATGATGACTTATTTAAAAAAGAGAGATGAGTTATAAATAAGATGGCTCTGGAGTCCAGAGGAAAGACAGTAATTCGGTCTGGCCCAGAATGGCTGGGGAGTTGGCACTGGCACAAGGCAACTCACTTAGCCTTTCTAGGTCCCAGTTCAAATGACTGAGTTGACTCAGAAGCACACTGACAGTCCTTCTCCTCCAACATTCTATGATCTGGGCAATGCACCACCCTCCCACCCAGAATCTTCCAACTGCACAAACAATGTGGCCTCTCCAGGGCTTCCTGATGCTTCTCCTCCCATCCAACATCAATTTTTGAATGTTACTTAAGGAAATAAAAATTCCTAAGTAATTCTAGAAGTTTAAACACACACACATAAACACTGCTGTGTGTTAAGTCCAAACATAATTTAATAATTGAACTTCCTAAAGGCTTTCTCTCTCCTTCACAGAGCTTCTGTCTCCTGAAAAGGACCCGTCTGCCTCCCCTACCAGGCACTCTAGTGAGACTCAAATGTTCTACTTGACCAAGTGCTTGCCTCAAGAAGAATATGGCGCCAGGAAGAAAGCAAGGGTGGCCACACACCTCATCTGCCCCCACTGTGCTAGTGCCAGACGAGAAAACAGAAATAGAGCCACAGAGCCCAACAGCAACACCTCCAACGGTGCCAGAAGGCAGGGAGTGGGACTCAGTCAAATAAACACACGAAGGCAGGCTGCAATACAGGACGCATCCAGGCCTGGGAGTGACTTCATCCATGCCAGCCAAGGTCAACTCCAGTCAAAGGCTTAGTCAGCCTTCTCTTCTGGGGGCTCAGAGTCTCTTGGCCAAGATCACTCATGGTACCAACAGAGCTGGACAAGCCACACGTGAGGCCAGATGCCAAAAAGGCGAAAGGCCTGCATGTGGTAATGGCAATGAGCTGGCTGTGCAGATTCAAGTCCTACATCCACCCCACTCAGGCCTGACCTCTGCTTCCCTGAAGCCCTCCTGGCTCCTGCTCACTGGTAATATCCTGCTTCTCCTCTGAAGAGCTAGAATGATACTTTTATAATTAGTGGGTCACTGGTCCAGCAGCACCAGTGACACTGGGACGTCAGTGGAAATGCAAGATCTCAGACCCTAGCCCAAACCAAGCAAACTGGACACTCTGATAGTGGAACCCAGTGATCTGTTTTAACAAAGTCCTCTAGGTATTGAGAAGCAGGCCAGGCTTAGGGACTGCTGATATAGGGTATAGGGTATAGACCACTGAGTGGACACTGGTGCTTCTCCCCAGGACTTTGTTCTCCTGGTTCCCCATGCAGTGGCCCATTTCAGAGAGTGGATCTCAGGGGCACAGCCATCCCCCACCTTGCCCAGGGTAGGGGACCATGGCAAGCACACGGTCAGCCAACACCTGCAGAACGTAGTGAGCTGGAGCCCTTTTCTTTCCTCCTGGTTAGGAAACAACAGGATCTGAGTGGAAAGGGGCTGGAGACACAGGAGCCCAGCCACCCCACCCATCAGGGCTTTGCCAGCAATAGGCTATTAGGTGTTTCTCAGCTTCACACAGACACTCCACCAAAGCCAGGGAGTTTGCCGCCTCCTCCATTCACTCGGCAAATATTGACTGACCATGGATGCTGGGCACACACAGATATTCGTGAACAGAGCAAATCAGATTGGCAAAGATCTCTGCTCTGAGGGAGCTGATGCTCCTATGGAGAAAGAGACCCAAAAAACATGAATAAAATCCATATATATCAACCACAGCCAGGGTGGAGTTTAGCTCAGTTGGCAGTAGAGAGCTTGCTTTGCACACTCTGAAGCCCTGGGTTTGATCCCCAGCATCACAAAAATGGAAGAAGGACATGACAGCACACTCCAGAAACAATCAACCTTCGAAATCTCTGTGGATGGCAGAGAAGCATGGTCAGATATAGTGCCTCTTTCTTTCTGTTGTTCATAGGGTCCCTATGAGTCAGACCCAATTCAACATCATCTAACAACAACATATCAACCATAAGAAGATATCAGACAAACCCAAACTGAGGGATGTCCTTTGATGACAATAGCAACAATAATCTTTGCTAATGCCAAAGTCATGAAACAAGTAAAGATAAGGGATAGATGGGAGGAGACTAAGGAGACATGGCGGGTAGATGACATGCAGGATCCCAGACTGGATCTCAAAAAGAAAAAAAGTATTTTAGGGGTAACAAGATATTCATAGGTCTGTACTTTGATGAGTAGTTTAATACCAATGTGAAATTCTTCGGTTCCAGCATCCTTCTGTTCCACAGTTGAGTAAGATACGAACATTAGGGGAAGCTAGCTGAAGGGTACACAGGCAGTCTCTGCACTAAATTGCAACTTTTCTGTATAACACTGCAGATGGTGGTGAATCACTCAAGAAAGAAGGGTCAAATGGGAAGGGGATGTTGCAAATTACATGTTCAAACAGAAGGCGCCTGATCTAGAAGACAGCATGCCACAAGATCCCGCAGCAGGAAAGGTGTCAGCCAGAGGGGTTGCAAATGAGGCTAGTCTTTCTGGGATTTTGGCTACTGGTGTCTGTTTTGTTTTTGTTTTTTGTTTTTGTTTTTGTTTTTGTAGTAGTACTGGGGGTTGAACCCATGGCCTCAAGCTTGCATGTGTTGCAAGCGCTGGACTACTAAGTTGCACCCCTAGCCCTTTTTTTTTCATTTTTTGAGACAGGGTCTCACTAAATTACATAAACTGCTTCTGGTCTTGAGCTTGCGATCCTCCTGTCTTCGCCTCCCAAGCCACTGGGATTACAGGCGTGCACCACTGCGCCCAGCTTTGGTGTCTGTTCTTTTATCTAGACTAATCCTGACACCCCTTTGTACACTTAAAGTGATGAAGCAGGCTTGTCTATATCCTCTCATAATTCTGCAGCCATGCCTCCAGTGTGTGCTCAGGTGGCTGGCACTCCGTAAGAAAGATGGAGAAACTACACAAAGGAGGCTGGGGTTCCAAGAAGAAGGTCCAAGAAGGTCCAGGTCAGAAGCAAGGGCACCTCCTCCTTCTTTGTTCTGGAACTGCCCTGCTCTCCTTCCCCATCTCTCACAGATCTTATGCCCAGCTTTTTCGGCATCTGACCTGCTCCTCTGAACACTGTCCAAATTTGCCCAGAACCTCAATCAAGGCAGCTCTGAGTAGGGTCGGTGTGAGCAAGCAAACATGAGTCAGGAGGCAACTCCACCTAATGACTAAGGACGAATGGTCTGCCCAAAGCTCACAACTTCCAGGCCTTTGGAAAGGACAGGGCACCATAATCCAAAAGCAAAACAGCCCATTGCCTAGAACTGACAGCCTGAAGTCCTCAGTTCTAGGGACCTCAACCAAGTCTCCGCACTCCAGGTACCAGTTCAGCATCTATAAAGCAATGGGTTGGGATAACTTCATCCCCATGTTTCTTCCCCATTCTCGCACTGCATGATCAGGAACGTATCAACTGAAATTATGCAGCTATGAAATGGAACGTGGGGTTGTGATGGTGGCAGTGATGAGCTCCAGGGCTCCTGCCCCAAGTGAATCACCACGGCTGCAAATGACAATTGTTACTATTAATAGAATAATACCTCAAATTGCAGAGTGCTTTTCCATTTACAAGGCACTTTTATACACATTATCTTTTGTAATCCCCATAAGAATCCATTGAGAGCGGCAGGAAAGATGTCATTTCTTTTGCACAGATAAGAAAATCAAGTTCAGCAGCCATTTGATTAGGAGTGGCAATGAGGGGCCCTAAAAATGGGTCATGTGATACTTCATCTTTCTACTGCTTGGTTCTGCCTTTGCCACCACAAGGACCCACACACCACCACCTATGACGCTATCCCTACAGGTTTTGATCAGTTAGTTCAAGGTATTCTCACTCTAGGAAAGCCCAGATGTCCTACCTGGAGGAGAAGGCATCCAAACAGTGCCTAGAGCTGCCTTGGCTCAGTCCATCTGACAGGTTCCTGGGAGTACAGTCCTTTCCCAGAGGGGAGGCAAGAGTATCCCACATTTGCTTCCCTGGGGCTCAAAATAGAACAGATGAGACATCACAGTTGAGCTCATTGCAGCATCAGATGTCTCTAATATAATTAAATAAAGGGAAATGGGAACATGAAAAAAAAGCCCAATTTCAACATCAGTGCCCCATGCAAATAATGAGAAAGGAACAAGGGCCAGAGTCAGTGTGAGGGGTCAGGTCCCCTGGAAGTGCCAGTTTTCTATCAGTTCTGTCCCATATGGGACACACTGGCCAAGCCTTCCCACCAAGAGCAATGCTGTCACCCTCTGCCACTTGGCTGCTATTTCCAAAGGGCACGAGACAACTTCTGCTCTTTCCACCCACAAGGATGGAAAATTCAGTCCAATTTCCCTTCACTATACAGCCCTGTTCTCCCATGCCCACTGTGCGCAGAGCCTGGCCAGGCAGGCCCAGAGTGGGTGACCACTGTGTGTCATGCTGGGAGGGGCCACCGGCATGGGAGCTCTGCTCCAGAGCCTGCTCTGCACACTCTGGTGTCAGTCTCTCAGTACCCAGCCTCTCATGGTGTACCTCCCTCCCCAGGCATCTGTCCTCCAGCTCCAATCAGGGCCAAAAGTGCTGATCTTCCGTCCTCACAGGGCTGTAAGGACTAAGTGAGTTAGCACTGGAGGAGATACTTTGAAAACATACAATTCCCATATGGGCATTAAAAGACCAGGGTGCCCCAGGCAGCCAGGGTTAGGACTGATGGCCAGGCACAGTGGTCTCCATTCCTCTGTGTAGGTGGACCACAAGACTGAGTCCTGGCCAGCATGATGGGGGTAGAGTCCAGCCCATAAAATCCTCCTCCACACAATCCTCCTCTCTCTTTCCCCTCTGCTAGCCAAGGACCCAGAGGATGCTGGGGACCCGGAGGATGCTGGGGACCCAGAGGATGCTGGGGACTTAGGAAGGGCAGGGCCACCAACAGCAGGAGCCCATGTTCTCCACTGGGTGCTTGGAGAGCGCTGTACCAGGAACTCGCACATTGGTGTGAATAATCGGTGTCACGAGACAGAAGATGCCCTTCTCTTGTGTTACATTACTGAAGCTAGGGGTCACCTGCTATGGCGGCTGGGCCCCCTGGACCAGCACAATAAGCCAGCAGAGTAGTTGCTTAGAAAACTCTCACGGTGCAGTTGTAAACTCAAACAAATGGAGAAAAGGGTTTTAGTAGCAAAGAGCCAAGTTTCCTCATATTGCTTCAGGGCAATAATGGGATAAAAAGGAGACCCTATAAAGATAAGCCCAGGCAGATGGACACCAGGATCCAAACATTCTCTAGTATATCTGCGTTCAACCTATTTGAGGAGCAGCCCTATAACACGTGTCAGACACAGAGCAGACCTACAATTTGTTGGGTGGTGGACTTCCTTTTCTTAAACACCTGGATTTTTACTCCCGACTATAAACCTCTAGTCAGACTGGTTAGCTTATCTGATCACAGGGTCAAAGGCCCTCATAATATGGGAAGGCCATGTTGGAAGGGTCAGATAAGAAATCAAAAATCTATTAAAGAAAATGAAAGCGAAGGGGAAGGACTTGAGAGCTCACAAATGTAAAACAGAAAAAGGTTTTGAACACTGAAAAAATGATGCCTATTACTCATGAGAAATAAATACAAAATGCAATGATAATGAGACCTGATATCTCACTTATCAGACTGGGAAACATCAAAAAGTATGACAAGACCCTTAGCTGCATCAGGTAAAGGGAGAAGAGACTCACTGTACCACCCACGCATGGGGACACTGGTATCTCTCTGGAGGTCAATTTGGTAATAACAATATGTAAACAGCAAATCCTTTTCAATGCAGTCAGATCTACCTCCAGAAATCTATGCAAATATATCCTCATACCCTCCACATGTCTATCAGCTTGTTGTGCCGGGGGGGTTGTATGTTGCTGTGATGCTGAAAGTTATGCCACTGGTATCTCAGATACCAGCAGGGCCATCCATGATGGACAAGATTCAGCTGAGCTTCCAGACTAAGACAGACGAGGAAGAAGGACCATGCAGCCTATTGCTGAAACAATTAGCCATTGAAAACTCTAAGAATAGCAGAGAAGCACTGTTAAGTATAGTGCTGGAAAGTGAGCCCCTCAGGCTAGAAGGCATTCAAGAAACAACCGGGGAAGAGTTGCCTCCTCATAATAGAGTCCACTTTAATGATGGGAATGGAGTAAAGCCCCTGAGACCTCCTTTTGCTGATGTGGCAGGACTCAAAATGAGAAGAAACATAGTTGCTGCAGCAATGGTCTCAAACATAAAAAGATCACATGCATGACACAGTGTTGGATAGTGTTTCATTCTGTTGTACACGGGGTCACTATGAGTCAGATCTGACTGGACAGCATCTATCTACAACATAACACATATCCTCATACATGGGTCAAAGGTTTAACTCAGTTGGTAGAGTGCTATTCTTCACTCTCTTAGGCCCTGGGTTCAATCGCCAGCACCACAAAAATTGGAGAAGGGCATAGCAATCCACTCCTGAAGCAATCCAGAAACAATCAGCCATTGACAACCCTATGCCCCTAAGATCAGGAACAAGACAAGGATATCCACTGTCTCCTCTTTTATTCACTACTGTGATCGCAGTCCTAACCAAAGCAATCAGACAAGAGAAAGAAATTAAAGGGATACTGATAGGCAAGGAAGAGGTCAAATTATCCTTATTCACAGACTATATGATCCTTTACCTAAAGAACCCCAAAAACTCCTCTAGAAAACTCTTAGACCTAATTAACTCCTTCAGAAAAGTAGCAGGACACAAAATTAACACTCAAAAATCAGTAGACTTCCCTTATACCAATTGTGAACAGGAAGATAAGGAAATTAAGACAATAATCCCTTTCATGATAGCCCACCAAAAGCTTAAATACTTAGGAAACAATCTAGCCAAAGACCCTGAAGATCTCTACAATGAAAACTTCAAAACATTAAAGAAAGAAATCAAAATCACAGAGGATACTAGAAGGTGGAAAGACCTCCCTTGCTCATGGACTGGGAGAATTAATATTGTAAAAATGGCTATACTACCAAATGCAACTTATAGACTTAATGCAATTCCCATTAAAATCCCAATGACAGATTTTGCAAAAATAGAAAAAATAATACAAAAATTCACATGGAAATAAAAAAGACCACATACAGCCAAGATACTCTTAAGCTACAAAAGCAGTGCAGGCAGGATCACAAGTCTTAACTTTAAACTATACTACAGGGGTATTGTAGCAAAAACAACTTGGTACTGGCACAAAAATAGGCATGAAGACCAATGGAACAGAATTGAAGACCCAGAGATACATCTATGCAACCTCAGCCACCTGATCTTTGACAAAGGGGCAAAAGTTGAAAAATGGAGAAAATATAGCCTCTTCAGCAAATGGTGCTGGGAAAATTGGATATTCATCTGCAGAAACATGAAAATAGACTTGTACCTTTCAATTTACATGAGCGTCAACTCAAAACAGATAAGAGACCTCAACACAAAACCAGAAGCCTTAAAACTACTAAAAGAAAAGATAGGAAACCCATTCCAACACATAGGCATAGGAAAGCATTTCCTTAACCAGACTCCAATCACTCAGGAAATCACACCAAGAATTGACAAATGGGATCATATGAAATTAAAAAAGCTTCTGTATAGCAAAGGAAACAATCAACAGAGTTAACGAAGAGCCCCCTGAATGGGAGAAAAATCTGTGCATCCTACACATCCTACAGAAGACTAATTTCTAGAATTTACAAAGAACTCAACAAAGCAAATCCTAAGACAACAAATACCCAATACACAAGTGAGCATAGGAAATGAACAGACATTCTCAAATGAAGAAGTTCATAAGGCTAAAAAGCACATGAAAAAAATTGCTTGGCATCCCTAGCCATTAGGGAAATGCAAATCAAAACAATTCTGAGAGTCCACCTAACTCCAGTAAGAATGGCCAAGATCAACAAAACAAATAATAACAAATGCTGGCGAGGATGTGGAAAAAAAGGAACTCTCTTACATTGTTGGTTGGACTGTAAATTTGTTCAACCACTTTGGAAATCAATATGGAGATACCTCAGAAAACTAAAAATAGAATTGTCATACAAGCCAGCTATACCACTACTGGGAATATACCCAAAGGAAGACAAATCATCATACCACAGAGACACCTGCATCTCCATATTCAATGCAGAACTTTTCACAATAGCAAGGATATGGAACCATCCAAAATGCCCATCAGCAGAAGAATGGATAAAAAAAATTATACTATGTATACACAATAAAATATTACTCAGCAATAAAAAAATGAAATAATATCATTTATAGCAAAATGGATGGAACTAGAGAATATTGTCTTAAGCGAACGAACACAAGCTCAAAAAGAAATACCATATGTGCTTACTCATATGTGGGAGCTGAATCTTACTTAAAGTAAGAAAAAACCTATATATAAGTTGATATATAAAAATGCTCAGTTAAACTGAGCAAAGAAGGGATAATATAAAGAGTAGAAAGAAGGAGGGAGGGGACTAGCAAGGGGAAGCAATGATTGTAGAAGGTAGGATGGGGAGGAGAAACAATGTAAAAGGATAAAGGGGGAGAGGATAATCTAAATGTAAACACTACAACTTCATGAGTACATGGGAAAAATAGGAAAACATAACCCAAATATGCATATGAGTTTTACTACAAATTAGTCAAAAGTTTCCATAAACCTCATAAGTGGATAAAAATGTAACCAAAGGTGATGTGATAGATGCAGAATGGAAAAACCAAATACTATATTACTCTGAACCCTACCAACATTTGCCAATAAAGGGGGGGGGGAGAAAACCCTCTGAACAGCAGAGAAGCTGGGCATGGCACAGGGTTGAGGAGTGTTTCGTTCTGTTGCACACAGGGATGCAATTCAATAGCACCTAACAACAACAATCCTGATACATGTGCAAAAAGGCTCATGTGCAAGATTATTCATTGTTTGAATAGCAACAGATGGAAAACAGCCTGCATGCCCCACAGGACAAACCACAGGAGTACATTAAACAGATGAAGAGTCTACCTCAAAGTTTACAAGATCGCACTCTGGAACACTCCAGGGTAGAGGGGGGTGTAAGCAGGGACCCAGCATTTATAGGCTCCCAAGTCAGGACACTGTAGAGAAAGCTTATCCTTCCTACACTCCAGGAACACAATTCAATATTTGACAAGGTGTGAATCCATTTCTGTGCACTTCCTTGGTGTTAGGCTTACTTTGAGTACACGGAACATTAGCCATAAAGCCAACAACAGGGCAACAGCTGTGTTTTCGTCTTCTTGGCTATCCTGACATCACAACTGTAAATGCAAGCTCCAAAGATGAGCAAAGAATGTTGTCCCCAGCAGCACACTCCAAAAGGCCACACATCTCCCCAAAAATGAAGGCTCTGGAGCCCTCCCTTATTGTAGGAGTGGTCTCCCCTCTTTGCAGAGTAGCTAGTTAGCAACTTGGGAGGAAAAGCCAAGCGTCTGAAACTCAGAAAGAGAATTCTATCCAAAAAACAAACAAACAAACAAAAAATCAGCTACCACCTTTCTGGAGGAAAAGTTCAGGGCTATCTATTAGAATTAAGTACATACTCCTACTTTTCGATTTAGAAATCTCTCTCTTTAGCACAGAGAATAAAAGGACCAGATTGGAAGGCAACATACACAAGGTTGTTTAATCACAACACAGCCAAGGCAGGAAAAGAGAGAAAGCTCTGAAAACAGCCCTAAAGTCCACCATAGGACCAAGTGAATTAAGGTACAACCATACCATGAAGGGCTGGGATTTAGGTCAGTTGGTAGAGCGCTGCGCTGCAGTCTCTGAGGTCCCCAGTTCAATTCCCAGCACCGCAAAAATGGGAGAAGGACCTGGCAATCCACTCCCAAGACAATCCCAAGAGAGTCAGCCATTGAAAACCCTATCAAGGGTAGCTATGAGTCCGATACTGACTCGACGGCACTTAACAACAACATACCATGAAGATTCTGTGACTATTTAAAGGAAAGAGATTTATGTCTGCAGATTTGAAGGAATGCCTATGATGATAATTAAATAATAAATGTAAGTTGCAAAAGGAAGTTTATAGTAAGATCCCATTTCCACTAAACAACCAAAAAGCCCTATACAGGCCCATTAAGGCCCTCTCCGCTCTGCCTTTCTTGGACTCTTTTCCCCTCCTCTGTGACCTCATTTCCTACCTTTTTTCTTGTCCCACCTACTTCTACCTTTTTATTCCACTCCAGTTGCCAGGGCACATGACCAGGTACCACACTGCCTCAGGGCCTTTGCACTTACCCTCAGCTTCAGTGCTTCTTTCCCAGAGATCTGCATTGTTTTCCTGCTGCATATCCTTTAGATCTTTGTACAAAATTCATCTTTTTAGTGAATCCTACCCTTGGCTCCTCAACTAAAATTACAAAAGGTGAAGGGAGTCTTTTTGTGCTTTATTTCTGAAGCAGTTAGCACTGGTTGGTAGTGTTAACATTTCATTATGAGCTACTTTAACCCCATGGATTGTCAGCCCTGTGAGGACCAGGATTCTTGACTCTCTTGTTCCCAGCAGCATGCCCAGCACGTAGCACAGAGTAGACATTCAGCAAATCTCATTGAATGAATGAAAAACTTGCTGGCACGTCTTGACATGAGCCTGGAGAAATGAGTGGGAGGGTCTCTCAGAGGCTCTTTCTAGGAGAGGAGCTCGTGGCTTCTGAGAGCCATTTGAAGGAGATGTATGGATGGCTCCCATGGTTTTATGTTAGGATTCCACCAACTGCTAATTTTATAACTTTTCAAGGTATATTAAATAAAAAAGCAGAGACATAAAGCAGGCTAAGAGAAGGCAGCGTGGTGGGCAGAGGAGGCCGAGGACACAGAAAAGGCACCCAGCCCAGGCCTCACTGATGCTTGCCCCACCCTCCCCCCACCCCTCCCCACCCCACGCCTTGGCTAAGCATCTTGAGGGGAAACCAATGACTTCCCGAAGTCACATGCCACCAGGGTCCAAGGAAGGCCAAGCTGCTGCTCATAAAAGAAATCATAGAGTACAGGCTAACCCAAGTATGAACACATTCTCCAGGACCCTCTCTCCCACCAGCTCAGCTGCTGCTAGAGATGGATAACAAAGAACTGGAGGGGCAAGACAAGACAAGACACACTTCTAGAGATGATAAGGTCTAAGGAGGATAGGAGGAGAGCAGAAAAAGAGAGGGTCCACAGGGGACCTTTCTCACTGAGTCCTCTTAAGCCGAGCTGGCGGGAGAGCCGGGAGGGAGAACACGTTCATTCTTGGGTTAGCACGTACTCTCTGCCTTCTTTTATGATCAGCAGCACGGCCTTCCTCGTACACTGGAGGCATGTGACACTGTGAAGACATGGCTTTCCCCCCAAGGTGCCTGACCAAGGGTTCATGGAGGGAAGAGAGGAGCAAGGTTTCCCGAATCTCTCCAGGCCACAGCTTCCTACTCTGCAAATGTCAAAATAAAGCTGTCTAGCCAGGCATGGCCTGCAGCTGTAGCCCGGTGGCATCAGAACCCATCAGATCTCAGAAGCTAAGCAGGGTTGGGCCTGGTTAGTACCTGGATGGGAGACCACCTGGGAACACCAGAAGCTGTAGGCTTGGGAGAAGGACCTGGCAACCCCCTCCCAAAAACTGATCTGCCATTGAAAACCCTAGGAACAACAGAGAAGCACTGACAATAGTGTTTCCCCTGCTGTACAGAGGGTCGCTATGAGTCGGATCCGACTCGACAGCACCTAACAACAACAACAAGCCAGGCATGGTGGCCCACACCTGTAATCCCAGCGGCTGGGGAGATGGAGGCAGGAAGATCACAAGACCAAAGGCAGTCTGTGTAACTTAGAGAGACCTTGTCTCAAAAAAAGTAAAAAAATGGGATGGGGGTGCAGCTCAGTGGTCCAGCACTTGCAGAGCATGCAAGTGTGATTCCCTGGGGTTCAACCCCCAGTACCACAAAAATAAATAAATAAATAAATAAAATAAAGCTGTCTGTCTTGCATAGTGGGCTGATGTATGCGGCAGTGTTTTGTCTCATAGTACAAACAGAAGTAAAGAAGAAGATCACACCCCAACATGCACCGTTAGATAACCCCCAAACCCCACTCTATGTACAGTCTCCTTTCCTCAACCGTATTTTCCAATTCATTGCTATTGGTCTATTAGGAAGTCATGCATTTTTATATTTGACCTTTGGCCACCTGGCTGAACTCTGTTGCTCTTAATAACTCATAAATTCAGAGTCTAAGGTTTCCTCCCATCACATGACAAGATCATCAACAAGTGAAGACACTTTTATCTCTTCCTTTCCAATGTGGGTGTCACTCTTGTTATTTATCTCTTGTCTTACTGCCCTGGCTCAATGTTGGCATTCCCCAAAGGCCCTGACATTAAAGGTTTGGTTCCCAGCTTGTTATTGGGAGGTGGAATCCTTACAATGTGAGGCCTTGTGGAAGGAGGACAGGTCATCGGGGGCATGGCCTTGAACGGGATATTAAGACCCTCTCCTCTCCTCTTCTTCTCTCTCTGAGTGCCTGCTCCCACAAGGATAGCAAACCTCTTCTACCATGTGCTCTGGACCTGGTGCCCTGTGCCACCACTGGTGCAAAGCAACAGGGCCAAGAGGCCATGGTTTGAAACCTCTGGAACTAAGAACCAAAACAAACCCTGCCTCACTTTAAGTTGATTATCCCAGGAAATCTGTCACAATCTTGCGAAGCTGAGTAACAGAGAGTGCAGCTCAGGACTGTCTACAAGGAAGAACATTCACTACACACGTGAGCGCTGATCAGTCATCCCATGAAGAAAGGTCTTCTGTGTGGGTTTACGATGGTGTCTCATGAAGTACCCACAGGATTATCCTGAACACTTTTTCAGCAATTGGAGAGATCACCGTGCGGCTGCTCCTCCTTCATCTGTTTGGATGGAGGGTCACAAAGCACTGGGATGTTGCTAGCCAAAGGCTGACATCCAGGGTCGGGAGGAGCAAGGCTGCCACCTGGACATGATGTCACTCCTCTCTCTGGCTCGGGAGCCCTCCTGCTGTCTCTGCCTCCCACATGCCCCCTCCTCTCCATCTCTCCAACTCCCTGCACTCATTGTCCTCACCTCCATCCAGAAATCTCACTAGTCCCTAAAGCGCCACAGACCTTCTGCTGTATAAAGGCAGTCTAGTCCACAGAGAGGTCACTGACAACCCATCCCATCAGGAAACATCATCCTGAGCTTGTACTGTGGGACTCAAGCTGACTATATCATTTTCCCGGCATGCACAATTCATCATTTTGATGTAAATACTTCACCAGCCACTTTTGCATATTCTTTTTTTTTTTCCCCTCAGAACTGGGGTATTGAATCCAGGGTCTCACACATGCTTTTTGCAAGTGCTCAACCACTGAGCCATACTCCTAGCCCATTTCTTGCTTTGTCTTTTTTTTTTTCTTTTTTTTTTTTTTTTTTTGCAGTACTGGGGGGTTGAACCCAAGGCCTCTGCAAGTGCTGGACCACTGAGCTGCACCCCGAGCCCTTTTTTTTTTTTTTTTACTTTTTGAGACAGGGTCTCACTAAGTTACGCATACTGACTCTGGTCTCAAACTTGCGATCCTCCTGCCTCCGCCTCCCCAGCCGCTGGGATTACAGGCGTGCGCCACCACACCCAGCTCCTGCTTTGTCTTTTTGAGACAGGGTCTCACTAAGTTATGCAGGCTGCCTCTGGCCTCAAACTTGTTATTCTCCTGCATCCACCTCCCGAGTCGCTGAGATGAAATACCTATGCCACTACGCCCCACCACTTTTGCATACTCTAGGATTCACATTTCCCATGTATCTGTCAGTTTGTCATGCTGTGGGGGCTTACATGTTGCTGTGATGCTGAAAGCTATGTCACCAGTATCTCAGATACCAGCAGGGCCACCTGTGGTGGACAGGTTTCAGCTGAGCTTCCAGACTAAGACAGACTAGGGAGAGGGACTCAGCAGCCCACTCCCAAAACAACTGTTATGTTGTTGTTTTGTGCCATCAAGTGGGATTCGACTCATAGCGACCCTCATAGGGTTTTCCATGGCTGATTACCGAAAACAATTAGCCATGGAAAACTCTATGAATAGCAGAGAAACACTGTCAAATATAGTGCTGGAAAATGAGCCCCCTAGGCTGGAAATGATGCAAGAAATGACTGAGGAAGGGTCACCTCCTCAAAGTAGAGTTGACCTTAATGAAGAGATTGGAGTAAAGGCCCTGGGACCTCCTTTTGTTGATGTGGCATGACTCAAAATGAGAAGAAACATAGTGGCTGCAACACTGGGCTCAAACATAAAAAGATAGTGTGCATGGCACAGTGATGGGTAGTGCTTCATTCTGCTGTTCTTAGGGTTGCTATGAGTCGGATCCAACCCAATGGCACCTAACAACAACAAAGATTTCACGTGAAGTGATACAGCATGCAAGAGGATGTCTCTGGGGCAGTGAGCTCCCCACCCTCAGGGTAAAGGAAGGGGAATGCCCCCCACAATGTTTGCCACAGAGGAATCTCTACAGGAAATGAAGACAACTCAGGGTCTCCTCACCCGTAAGATGTGGGTAGTAAGACCAACCAAAAGGCAGAGGAGGAGAAGGAAAGGAAGGAGGAAGAGGCAGTGGTGGTGGCTTGGAAGCAGAGGCAGGAAGTCAGATTGATTTAGCATTTCCAAGCACCTGACGAGCTTCTCTCCTTGTCCTCACAATCACCCTTGTAGGTTTGAGAATACACTGGGAAGTGACTACAAAATACATGTGTGTTGGCACACAAACCCTCATTCAAGGTCCCGGCGTCAGTAGGTGACAGAACCAGGTGGCACCAGGGTGCCCACTCCAGTCCTTATGCTCATTGCACTGCACTCCACTACTCGGCCTCCTGGGCTACATGGCATAAAACTGCTCGGCAAACCGCCCAACCCAGGGACAACCACAAGGTGGGCACTTAATGATTCTCCCTGGACAGAGATGATCCAAGGTCCCTCCTGCTGAGCAAAGGCAATTTTCTCATCTGCGAAGCAAAGATGAAACTTCATCCTGGCCCTTCACGCACAGGAAGGTCTGATGGCCTGGCTTTCACAGCCAGCTCTTTCCACCTTTTCAAAATAGACTCAGAAACATTGGAGCTTCATACCTCCGAGAGGCAGGGACTCAACAGAGAAGGTCACTGGGCTCACATCTGACAGTGCTGCCCGAGGTCCCATGCTAGCCCAGCACGTTCACATTCAGGGACACCAGCCACTAAGATTATCTCCATCCCACCCAAAGCCTTGTGAGTGAGAAGAAAGAATATCTTTTTTAAACATCAATTAAAACACAGAGATTCAGTTGAGTGCATCTTCAAATCCAAACTTACGATGTTGGGTGGTGTGATACCTGCTCCGTACATGTTTGGTGCCGTTGAATCAGGAAGCAGCCAGAGCATGATTCAGTCAATCAAGCACAAATAATGCCATCACTGTAGGTGAGGACCATATAACCTTTTCACCCATGGAGTATACATTTGCTCTCCTTTCATAATCTAGGCACCAAAATATCTCCTGGCAGCTAACTGCCACCAGCCCGAGGATAAAGCAGCTTCTACATTTGGCTCCATGACAGGAGTCAGCAGGACTTTGGAGACCACAATCTAATCCCAACGGTCTGTTTATTGTCGGAGGTCGTCACCATGGTGCCTCCCCTCCTCACGGCCCCTGGGAAGCACCAAGGCCATTTTATTTCAGTGACTCAACAAGAAACCATGTGGGCCTCAAGGCAAACTTTTAGTATTCAAGGACAGGGCCAAGCTCAAGCTGGTCCAAGGAGGTAGTGTATTATCTGGACCCAGAGCCAAAGCAGGTGGCACAGACGATATTGATGTCTAGGTCCAGACAGTGCTGCATGCTGAGCAAGGGATGCGGTGGGAGCCCAGCCCTTGCCCTCTTGTTTACAGAAAGATGCATGCCACGTAAGAAGCAAAGCTGGCCTCTCATCAGAACTGTCCTATACCATAGGGCGCTGAAAACGAGGCTGTCCCTCAGACATTTCACCATGCAGCTCAGTCAGAGGGGTTTTCTGAACTTATTCCAATTTAGGAGACGCGCACCACTCACCAATGCTTAACAGCAAAATTTGGTGGCAGACAGCCCAGGCGTCCCCTCTCTGTCCTGGCACTGAAGCCTGGCTAGGGAACAGACAGGTGCCCTAATGACACCAACTCTTCAGGTTTTGATGGCTCTTATGCATGCTGCAGATACATGTGCTCAAAGGACAGATGAGAGGCTCGCTATGGTATTGTGACATGGGGCTCCATGGGGCCACATAGTGTGTGACCTTAGTTACATGAGATGTTCAGAAGATGCAAATTGGCACAGACAAAGAGCAGTTTAGTGGCTGCCAGGGCTGGGGAAGGAGGGAAGGACAGTGATGGATTGTTTATGGGGAAGGGGTTTCTTTGAGGGGCAATGAAAATGTTCTGGCATTGGGTAATGATGAGGGTTGCACAGCTCTGCATAAATTTTATAGCATGTCAGTATCTCAATAAAGCTGTTAGTTTTTTAATTGATGAAGAATATGAGGGTAGCAAATGAGCAGATGCTTCCCTGCCCTACTTCTTATCCCTTGTCCCCCTGCCCTGGATCCCTATATCCTCCAGAGTCCTAGCAAAGCCACAGTGTGAGGCTAGCATTCCACACATCAGCATGCCTTTGTCCAGGCCTTGCAACCAAGGCAGGCCTGGAAACCTTCTCAGCACATCCCCAGGGAACACCTCTGGGAATATTCCTTTGAAGGGGAGTTTGTTGCTTTCTAGCAGCCATGATACTCGAGCCCAGGGTGAGGAAGGTGAGAAAACCAGAGCGATGGCCACCTTCCTTCCCAGGGAAGCTGGAGCAGGAAGGAAGAGAGACAGCAAACCCAACAGTTGACATCATCGACTTTGCTCCTCCGAGCCGTGGCGAGAGGAAAGTACAGTTTGGGGCTACAGGCATGGCAGGCTTCAGAGGAAAATAAATCAGGCATAAAAACTGCTAGAGGTTCCATTAGCAAGATAGAGCAAAAAATAGGATTCCCACATCTCCCTGTTGCCCTCCGGGCCCCTCATACTGCTAAAAATAAAGCAACAGGCAACGGTGTTCCTAACGCCAGAGTTCTCAGCAGTCCCTGCAGAGCCAGGCCTGTTCAGGGCCTTCTTGGATCTTCCTGGCCTCCCCACCTCCACCCCCTCAGCTGTGGAGGGCAGCAAGGAGCCAGGATGACAGAGACATGTGACGGTCATAAGGCTGGGATGGATTTCCTTCTGAGGTCCCACTTCCCAGATGTGGTCAGAACAAAATGGAGGATGCCCCACCCACCTTCACCCTCTGGGGTCCTGCCTGGTGTGTGTTTAGGGAAAAGAGTCAGAAGGGGAAATAGTGGGGAGTTCCCTCTACAGAGCCTGGCCCCACTCCCAAGGCTTCCCAACACCAAGTTCCTGATAGAGAACAGTGGTGTCCTGGAGCAAAGCCAAACTCAGGGGAGTCATACAGCTCTTGGTGACTGACTGCACACTCTGGTGCTGAACTGCCTGAGTTCAAATCCCACCTGTGCCACTTATCAGCTCTGCGACCTTGGACCAAGTCATTAACTTCAGTTCCCCAACGTGTAAAAAAAGGATAATGATGCTTCCTACCTCACAGGACTACTGTGACATTCTCCATAGTGCCTGACAGGGAAATGTGTGTGATTATTGCCAGACCCTGCTGGGGATCTGGGAAAGCTGCTAGCATTCAAGGCCACCAGCAAGTCTTGATGATCTCGGCAACTTCTCACATGATGGTACGTGAATGCTCGCTGGCCCCAGGGAGTCAAAGGTGCTCCTCCCAGGTAGGCGATCATCAAAGCCCTTGAGTGGTAAGGGTGGGGTTTGAACAGAGATTGGTCTGCCCTAAGCTCATGCCTTTAACCACCATCCTGCATTAAGTTGTCTCTTGCAAAACCCTACAGTGGGCACAAGAAACCTTCCTTGTTAAGGACACGGAGGAGCAGGGAAATAGAAGCTGGGGGTGGGGGAAGCAGTGTCTTTAAACAAAAACAATTGGCAGGCCAGTACTTACTAGTTTTTAAAAGTTGCTAATGTGTCTTCCTCAGGCCTTTTGAAACTTCCTGAAGCCACAGCACAGAACTCAGGCGGTGTTCCCTTCCTCAGGATTAGCAAACTGGAAGTGAACTAGGAACTAGCAACTAGAAACCAATGCTATCCTGAGGGTCTCGGGCTTCCCTGGATACCCAGGTCCTACCTCCCACCTCAGCCCTGCAATGCCTTTCTTTGTCAGGAGGCTGGGATGCCCACCATATGCAACTGCAACCCATAAAGGCACTGGGAGGTCTGAGGCCTAAATCCATCTAATCTGTGGCTCTAAGAACGTAGGGGCCCATAAAACAGCACTGAGGCTAAGGATGTGGCTCGAATAGCAGACATCCAGGCTGGCTGCTTTGCCAGGCCCCACGCTGTACACTGCAGGGGGACATCCCTCCCAAGGACCCCACCCAGCTGCAGCCCAGGGGACAGTACTTCAAGGTCCTCCAAGGCCACCTGGCAAAAAGGGGCTCCTCACTGAGTGCTGAGCAGCTACGAGGGTCTGTGCCCAGCACCCTCTTTGAGGAGGTCAGGTAGGCAATGCAGGAAAGAGCTGGCACCAGGCCTGGAGCCAAGGAGGGCTCTGAAAAGCCACCTTCACCTTTCCTAAGCCTGCAAGTACCCCGGCGGGGTGGCCCTGATTCCCATCATTCAGATGGGGAAACTGAGGCCCTCAGAAGTCACACAACTAGGAAGCGAATGGGCTCCAGGCCAGGTCTGTCTGTCCCTCAACACTGGCTATGCCCCCTCTCTCTTTCTCACAGGCTCCTAGAGAAGTAGGGGGATGGCATGTCAGGGTGCTAGGCAGGCTTTGGAGACCTTCTCAATACAGGGCACCCTGGCTTGTGGGGCTGCCTCTCTCTGCTACCAGGATGTTCCCATGGGTGTCTCAGAGGGTGCCAGCCTTGAGCAGACTCCCCCTGCTCTAGCCAAGGATGAGGGATGGGGTGGGGCACCATCTCCTCCTCTTTCTAGAAGGCTTTACATGCCCCCCACCCCCCACCCCACAGGCCCCACTCACCCTGGGGCTGGCTCACAGAAGGCAACGATAAGAGAAGCAGCTCACCATTAGCAGATGCTTCCTAGAATCAGCCTTAATGACAGGAATGGAGAGAAGCCCCTGGGATCTCCTTTTGCTGATGTGGCACAACTCAATGTGAGAAGAAACAAAGTTCCTGAAACACGGGGCTCAAACATAAGAAGATCATATGCATGGTACAATATCAGGTAGTGTTTCGTTCTATCGTACATAGGGTCACCATGAGTCAGATTCAGTTCAACAGCACCCAACAAACAACAAGCCATCCTAAGGGCCATAGCCTCTACACATAAGAGCTCACTGCCTCAGCACAAATGTGATGATGGCACCACTTACACAGCTCTGAGATTAACAGAAGATGTGCAACCTGCCCAAGGTCACGCAGCCATAAACAGCTGAGCCAGGACAGAGTCCTTGCTCCTCACCACACACACTCCTCAGGAGCCTGAAAGGAAGCAGGTGCAAAGAAGCTGCCACACTGATAAAGGTGCCCACATGGCTGCCATCCTCCAGCCACTGGGCACGGGCCAGGTCCAGCTCCCTCCTCAGGGAGGACCCCTTGGTGCAGGTCTCCAACCTCTCCAGAATTCCCTGCCTCTGTTCCTTCATAGGCATCAGGCAATGCTGCTAAAAGGCGAGGTTGACTCTAAGTGTGGAGTCACCCAGGCCGCCACAGTCCCATTCCACTTGTCTAGAAGACAGAGCTAGAATGGTTAGGTACAAGCACCTCCTCCAGAGAAAGACGCAGACCCAGGGCAGCAGCCCCCAAAGATCCTCAGAAGGCACCCCACCCTACAAAGACAGATTTGCAGCCGGCAAACTTCCAACCCTGCTCTTAGGATCCCCAAGTTCAAGGGAGCTGAGCATATAGCATGCTTAGTTGGCATCTTGAGTGTCCCCCAAAGGCCCCATGTGGTAAAGATTTGGTCCTCAGGATGGGCCTATGGGAGGTAGTAGAGTCCTTCGGAGGTGAAGCCTAGTAGGAGTCTTCAGGTCATGGGAGCCACACCCTTGAATGGGATAGTGGGACCCCAGCCCCCCCTCACTCTTGCTTCCTGGTAATGATGTGGCACTTTTTCTCCACACAGACCCCCGCCATGACAAGCTACCTCAACACAGGCCCAAAACAATGGGCCCAATTGATCATGGACTGAAAGGTCCAAAATTATCAGCCAAAATAAACTTTCACCTGAGTAAGTTGGTCATCTCAGATGTTTGTTATGGTGACAGAAAGCTGACTCCATACAGTGTCACCCCATCACTAAGCCTCCTCAGGGAACCTGCAGTCCTCCCCTCCTGGTGCAGGAAGGGCCACCTGGGGTTTATCTTGTTTAGTCAACAAATTTGTGCCAACCATCCTCTCAGTCACCCCTGCCCATGGGCACCCTGACCAGCCACAAAGACTTCTGGGGAAGCCAAAAGGTGTAGACTCTCACAGCAGAGCCCTGGCTGGGTCCTCCTTCCCAGGACTTCCTTGGCTTCGCATGAGCCCCTGTGCCCCAGGGCCCAAGTTCAGAGTCACCTAACCAGAGAGGTCAGAGGTGCACCTTGGTGGTGAGATCTTTAGATGTACTTTTACCAAATACTTACAAGGATTTATCAGATAGAAAGGGCAAAAAGACAAGGGTAAGGAAGGAGCTGAATGTCAGAGGAAGGTGTGAGTGGAAGCTGGTGAGACCCAGCTCAGGGAAGAAGAGAGTGGCTCAGGAGGACGGAGGATGGTACCATGGAGCAGGCCAGCACCAGCTGAAGGACTGCTCTTCTTACCTCTGTTTTCGAGATACTGTTGGCCTGGTCACATAGCTTCTTTGACCCCCTCCACCCTGTCTGTCTGTCTGTCTCTCTCTCTCTATCTCTTTCTTTCTCTCTCTTTCTCTCTCCCTTGTTTTTTGTTGTTGTTGTTGTTGCTGTTTGTTGTTGTTTGTTTTTTTGTTTTGTTTTGGTTTTTTGAGGTACTTGTGGGTTGAACCCAGGGCTTTGCATATACTTTGCAAGTGCTCTACCACTGGACTGCATCCCCCGCTCATTTTTTATTTTTTATCCTGAGACAGGGTCTCACTAAATTACATAGGCTGCCTCTGGCCTCAAACCTCCAAACCTTCTGCCTCAGTCTTCCAAGTCACTGGGATTACAGGCATGTGCCATCACACTGGGCCTCTGGTGGTGTCTTTAAAATGTCATTCTTTTACACACTGTAATAGGCTGAATCATGGTATCCCAAGATGCCCACAACCTAACCCTGTGTGATGATTTATCTTGATTGTCAACTCAACTGGTTTGAGATACCTAGATTAGCGAAGCATGTCTCTGGGAGAAGACCCACTCTGAATGTGGGTGGCACCATCTAAGAGGCCAGGGGCCCCAGGTAGAACAAAAGGGGAAGAAGGAAGAGGCTCCCTAGCACAGGCGTTCATATTAATTCTCCTCCCAACCCCTCTCTGCTTCCTGGCCACCAGGAAGTGAGCTGCTCGTCTCTGCCACACTTCCCACCACTACACACTGAAACCTCTGAAGCCATGAGCCAGAATAAATCCTCCCTCCCTTAAACTGGTTATGTCAGGTATTTTGTCATAGCAATGAAGGGCTAAGTAACATACTCCAGGAACCTATGAATGTTGCCTTACATGGCACGAGGGACTCTGCAAATGAGATTAATTTCATGATCATGAGAGGAGGAGACTGTCTGGGATGATTCTTCAGGTGAGCCTTACATTACAAAGGGTCTTCTAAGAAGGAGGCAGAGGGAGATGTGATGATGAAAGCTGAGATTGTAGCCATGCACTGAATGGAGGAAGAAGCCACATGGCAAGGAACACAGAAGCTGCAAAAGATAAGATTGATTTTTTTCCTCACAACCAGCCCTGCTAAGACTTTGACCTTGGACCAATGAAACAGATTACAGATGTCTGATCTCCAGAACCACTGGAGAATAACATGTATTGTCTTAAGGCACTTTACTTGTGGTTATTTGTTACAGCAGCAAAACAAAACTAATATGTACACTCAGACATCTGAAAAGATTTTCTTATACTCAGCACCACACTGGCCGAAAAGGGTTAATCTATGACCAACTGATACAGCCCCGCCCTCCCACAGCTTATAGGCATTCTCTTTCCTCCTCCACCTTCTCTCCTAGGGCCACTGTGGCCTGGAATACATTGCTATATGTCCCTTGGAGTCTTCCCACTTCCAGCTCCACTCCCTCCACGAAGCTTCTCTCTGACACCACCCCTGGTCACTTTCCTCAGCAGCCCTGGGCCTGGCTAATCTTATAGGCTTCACTTGCCCAGAAGCCTGCCCTGAGCCCTCACTCAGGAGAGGAGAGGGCCCTGTCATATTCCCTAGTCATGATGAGAGTCACGATGGAGCCGCCCTCCTGCCATATGCCATAGTCTTTCATCATGTACATGCATAAGAGAGGCACCATCTGTCCAGTCTAGGTGCTAACATTGGGATTGCTCAGCTCTCTGAGGGCAAGGACAGTGACTGTCCATTCATCATTGATCTTGTTCTGTGGCAGGCACTTTCATTAATCTACCTCTGCCCAGAACTGCTTTATTTACAGTCTGTATCAAAACAAGCCACGCCATAGACCTGGTCTCAAAGAAGATGTACAAATGGCCCACAGGTATATAAAAATGTACTCAACATCACTAAGCGTCAGGGAAATGCAAATCAAAACCACAGTGAGATACCACCTCATACCTTTAGAATGGCTGTTATTTAAGTAACAAAAGATAGGTGTTGTCGAGGATGTAGGAATGTAAATTAGTAGTCGTTAGAATGTTAGAACGTATATAAGTTCCTCAAAAACTCAAAAATGGAACTACTAGGGACTAGAGAATGTGGCTCAATGGTCTAGCACTTGCCTAGTATGGGAAAAGCCTTGAGTTTGATCTGCAGCATCTTCAAAAAGTAAAATAAAACAAAACAGAACTACTATATAATCCAATAATTCCACTAATGAGTATATATCCAAAGGGGGGGGACAGGAAAAAGTAGCTCAAAGAGATATCTCAAAAAAGATAGGGTCATTTCCATTTCAAAAAAATGTTAAGTATATGAAGTGGCCTATACATTAATTAGCCTAATTTAGCTATTCCATATCCATACATATTTTGAAATATCATGTGACATGTTGTATATGATAAACATATACAATTTTACCTGTCAATTTAAAAAAATTTATAAAAGCACAATTTTTAAATAAAAACAAAAGCAACACCGTGGGGGGGTTGTTTGGTTGGTTGGTTGGCTTTATTGCCCCAGTAATTTTTTATTAGTAATTTTTTAGTGTAAAACTTCATGAGTTTCATCATGATAGTAACATATAGGCATATCATTTTACATTGTTCACCTCCCTCATTACCCTATCATGAGACACCATGTTTTCATTTGGACTTGGATGAGGCTACAGTCCCTGAAATTTGGTTGACATAACCAACGTTTAAGATGAAGAGGATGTTGTTGTTAGGTGCCATTGAGTCAGGTCCGACTCCTAGGGACCTTTATTGGGTTTTCAATGGCTGATTGTTTTAGGATTCTTCTGGAAGTGGATTGCCACATCCTTCTCCCATTTTTGCAGTGCTGGGAATCAAACCTGGGTCCTTAGAGAGCACAGCACAGCACTCTACCAACTGAGCTAAATGTATGAATAATCAAATTTTCCCAAAAAAAAAAAAAAAAGGAAGAAAAATATAATAAAGGAAAAAAACCAAAAAAAAAAAAAAAAACAAAGACAGCTGGTCAGTGCTCTCAAGCTGAATCAGTAACCTGAGGAAATCAGGGCTGCAGTTCCAAAACCACAGAGTGAGACAAAGCCCTGAATAGCCTCCAGAATCCCTGGAGATGAAAGTCCCCACACCTGCCAGTGGAGGCTGCAGGTAAAAAGGTGACAACTGGAAGGAACCATTTGGGCAAAGCAGAAACAAGGTAACCAGTCACCACCATCTCCAATTCACCCAGGGCCACCCTGTTCCCACACTGCAGGGCCAGAGCCACCTCTTTCTCAGGCCTGCCTAGGCTTGCCAGCCAGTTCCCCCTCAGGGAGGCCTTTCCTGGCCACCTGCAGGTACCCCCTGGACACCCAGCATCCTATTGCCCTCTTTGGCTGTCTGCATTGTGCCCCCTCATACACTTGCCCCAACTCAGTCTTTTCATTGCTATTTCCCAGGGCCTCCCACAGTGCCTGAAAATTGATGGACCTAGAGAATGCATAATGACCCCCCACTGCCCACATCGCAGGGCATCAGGGGCAGAGGCAAAGACCCACCCTGCCCTCACAGAGCCCCCAGACTCTGATGGTAGTTCACAAAGTCAAGGGAAAGCACCTGCAGGGTCTGCCTGCCAGAATTTCATTCTCCCTCAGCTGGCCAACAGCACTGACTGTTCCATGGTGGGAAGGCTGGGAACAGACTGCCCGGAAGCCAGGCGCAGTGGATCCCAGACCAAATTGCTCACTGGATGAGTGGAGGAAGCCAGATGCAACAGGGCATGCAGTGTGTGATAGACACAGGGACAGACAGAAGATTGTCCAGGGGCTGGAGGACTCAGAGTGATGGCATATTCAGTAGGGGCTTCCTTTTAGGAAATGTTCTGCAATTAGACAGTGATGATGGTTGCAGAACTTTATGAATGTACTAAAAACTACTGTACACTTCAAAAGGGTGAAATTGACATCAACTAAGGACTCCCCCACATGTCTGTCAGCTTGTCATACTGGGGGGGCTTGCATGTTGCTATGATGCTGGATGCTATACCACCGGTATTTCAGATACCACAAGGGCCACTCATGGTGGACATGTTTCAGCTGAGCTTCCAGACTAAGACACACTAAGGAGAAAGATCCAGCAGCCCACTCCCGAAACAATTAGCCATTGAAAACCCTAAGAATAGCAGAGAAGCACTGTCAAATATAGTGTCAGAAAATAAGCCCCAAGGTTGGAAGGTATTCAAGAAATGTTGGGGGAAAGAGTTGCCTCCTCAAAGTAGAGTTGACCTTAATGACAGGAATGGAGTAAAGCCCGTGGGACCTCTTTTTGCTAATGTGACACAACTCAGAATGAGAAGAAACATAGTGGCTACAACATTGGGCTCAAACATAAAAAGATCATGTGGCACAGTATCAGGTAGTGTTTCATTCTGCTGTACATAGGGTCAGTATGAGTCAGATCCAATTCAATGGTACCTAACAGCAACAACAAAGAAAAGACTTACTGAAAGTGCCATGGTATGGTTACCAGAGCAGGCTCTGAAGTCAGACTATCTGGACTCAACTTCTGGCTTGAGCCTTCAGCTATATGAACTGCAGCAAATAGCTTCACCCCTCTGTATACTGGTTTCTGTATCTGTAAACAGAGGTGATAGCTGCCAATCTTGAGAAGGTGTTGTGAAGATTAAATGCAAACATCCATGTGCAGGGGATTTGACCAATTGTTTTCCAAACATCTCTGTCCCCACTTCCTTGCAGGCCCTGCTTTCCATGTGGGATCCTTAAGATTCTGAGGACATGGGCCATAACCTCTGGCCTCAGACAGCCCAACTGGAACAATCCTCAGACCTTCAGCAAGGAAGGCTGGAACAAAGGTGCTTTATTTCCTGCCAACTGTGAACAGACAATATGCGCCTCTGGAGCTACAGCAGCCATCTCCAAACCCAGAGGCAAACCAGCCACAGGATGGGGCCAACTATAAGGAAAGCAGATTGGAACGACAGAAGAAAGCTGGATACTTGGAGACATCACTGATCCACTAGATTAAGCCTTGCCCATGTATCCAATTCTATGAGCCAATGAAGTCTCTTCAATATTTAAGTCAATATAATCAGCATTTCTGCTACTTGCAATCAGAAGCATCATGACTGATTCAGCTACATAAAGTTCTTCACTCCCAGCCTCACACATAATGAGATCTTCACAAGAAAGAGTTCTTATTTCACCCAAATTTCTCTGCTGTTTACCAAGGTTGATGTTCACCCAGATGTCCAGAGATGGATGTCCTTCTCTTGACAACAATCCTAAGTCCCTGTGAGGGCAAGCCACAGATAACTTCACCAAAGACCCTAAACTCAGTGCACACAGGAAGCACTCATGGGGTGACAAGCTGTGGGCTCAGATGAGACTGAGCAGGCAGGGGGAAATATGAGGGAACAAGGCCCTGTGGTTACAAACCCACAGAGGAAGTTAGCATCTAACCAGGAAGGCAGGTTCAAAGTGCATAAAACAGTAAATCACGTGTTTGCCTACTGACATGATTTAAGGACTACAACGGTGAAAGTTAAGGGGCTCAAGAAAGATGGGAGTGCCGCTGGCTTTCTGGTTTCTCCTGGATCCATTGCTCCTACGCGTGGGCCCACCCAGATCCAAACACGCACCCTCAGATAACAAACGTAAAGGACATTAGAGCCCAGCACCAGGCCTTGCTCCCACAAACCCCAAAGAAGATGTGCATATTCCATGCACGTGGCCAGAGATCCATACACACTCCATCCAGGTCATGGGACCCACACTGCTAACTGATCACAGAGTCTCATTGTCTTCCCTTCCCCCATTTCTTTTCTTCTTCACTCTCTCCCCCCAATGCAGCAGGAATGTGATGCATGAAGCAATTATTCTTCAGAACCCAGGGGCAGGTGGGAAGCCTCCAACCCAGAGAAAGCAAAGTGTAAATGATGCAAAAAGAGATGAAGATCCATGAATATTCATTGGCCTTTCCCTCCACGGAAGCCAGTTTTGAAGAGGGCTCACTGAGCCTCCTCTCCTCTGAGGCCCCTGCAGTGCTCACGGTCCGCATCACAGCATTCTGCCTGAGCAGGGGAAGTGAGACAGGATTCTTGCCTCCGAGAGCCAGCGGCTGTATCCACAGATAAAACCTCACCAGCCTGGACGCCTCAGGTCTGCGGACGCCCTGTGTGAATAGGAGACCTTCACTTACTCCACCAGAGTCAAAAGCCTAGCAGGTTTCTTCTCGTTCTTCAAGGCATGTTTCACATGTAGGAGCGCCTTCCTCTCTTCACAGCTGAAAATGAGTCACTTCCTCCTCCCTGGGACTCAAGCAAATCCCTGACACAGCTCCTGGTCCCCCCAAAACCAATGAAAATAAAGAGCCCCTCTAGGCCACTGGCACCCTGGAAGGCAAAGCTGGGGCCAATTCATTTCCAGACCACTATCCCCCTCCCTCCTGCATCGAGCACAGGCATACAACAGGTGCTCAATAACTGTTTATTGTGAAGACAAATTACAAATGGTCTGTACCTCTTACCTATGCAATAAGTCTGTAAGGTTCTCAATGTCTGGGCTTGCCTCCTACCTCCTGCGGTGGCTGTGTGGCCCCAGGTGATGACCTAACCTCCCTGAATCTCAGCTCTTGAACATCACTTATCCTTCAGGGTTGCTGGGAGAATGTTGTTGTTGTTGTTATCATTATTAATTGGTATCTTAATGATACATCTTTATGGAATGCAGAGTGATGATTCAGTACATAAATACACTGTTGTTACGTGCTGTCAAGTCAGTATCCAACTCATAGCAACCCTATGTACAAAAGGTAAAATACTATTGCCAGTGCTTCTCTGCTATTCATAGTTTTCAATGGCAGATTGACTTTTGGGAATGGGTTGCCGGGTCCTTCTCCCAAGCCTACAGTATCTGGTGTTCCCAGGCAGTCTCCCATCCAGGTACTAACCAGGCCTGACCCTGCTTAGCTTCCGAGATCTGACAGAATCAGACACCGCAGTGCTACAGCTGCAGGCTAAAAACATTGTACAATAACCAAATCAGGATAGTAAAAATTCCACCTCCTTAAACACTTTTAAAAATGTTTGAGGTCGGGCGTGGTGGCACATGCCTGTAATGCCAGAGGCTTGGGAGGCAGAGGCAGGAGAATCACAAGTTCGAGACCAGAGGCAGTCTGTGTAACTTAGCGAGACCCTGTCTCAAAAAAGTAAAAACATGGGCTGAGGGTGCTCAGTGGTCCAGCACTTGCAGAGCATGCAAGCATGAGGCCCTGGGTTCAACCCCTAGTACCACCAAAAAAAAAAAAGTTTGAGTAACATGTAATAATAATTGCACATATTTATGAGGTACAGTATAATTTTTAATTGCATACAGTGTGAATTTCATTATGGGAACTTCATATAATTGTATCCTATATTTTACACTTGTTTTCTCCCTCTTTACCCTCCTAGGTTGCTCCTCCTCCCCCTGCCACTTGTCCCATTTCCTTCCCCTTTCCTCTAGTCCCCTCCTCCCTCCAATGAGTCCCCTTGCATTTTCCAATCTTAGACCATATATATATATATATATATATATACATACATATATATATATATATTTGTTGTTGTTGTTGTTGTTGTTAGGTGCCATTGAGCCAATTCCAACTCAGAGCGACCCTCATAAGGGTTTTGATAGCTGATTGTTTTGTTTTGGGATTGTTTCAGGAGAGGACTGCCATGTCCTTCTCCCATTTTTTGCAGTGCTTGGATCAAACCCAGGGCCTCAGAAAGCACAGAGCAGCACGCTACCAACTGAGCCAAATCCCAGCCCATATATGTGTGTGTGTTGTATGTGTATACATATATATATACACACACAATACACACACACACACACACACACACACACACACACACACACACACACATAAGGTAGATCTAGCTTCACTTATGAGTGAATCTTACCAGCTCAGATGCAAAGTGGCCAGCTCAGACTATGGCATAGTATAAGCCCTAGATAAAATGGCAGCCTCCCCACCTGTTGGGGGATTATGGTTTGAATAGGAAATATCCCTCACAGGTTCATGTATTAGGGACTTGGTTGTCAGATGATGGGCTTTGGGGGAATGAATGGATGCTAAAGGCTCTGAGCTAATCAATGGATTATTCCCTTGCTGGATTCATAATTTGATGTCAGTCTTAGGAGGTGGTTAAGAGTAGGAGGTGATGCCTGGCTGGAGGAAAGAGGTCACTGGGCACACATCCTTGGGGGCTATATCTTGCCCTGGCCCCTTCCTCTATTCTCTTTTGATGCTTCTTGCCCACCACGAGGTGAGCAGCCTCTGCCACACCTCCTACCACCATGACGTTCTACCTCCCCATGGGCCCTGAATCAACAGACAGTGAGAACTAAAATAAATCTTCCCCTCCAACTTGTTTGTGTCAGGTACTTTGTCACAGTGACAAAAAAGGCTGACTAGCACACTATCCCAACCTTCTCTCCCACTTCAGCATGCCTTTAAAATCCCCAGGAGCCCGATAAACTCTGGTTTCTAGACCTGGATAGCCCTACTTCTGGGTCCTTTGTGCCTCCCTCCAGTATCCTCAGAGCCTCATTAAACAGCTCTAAGCTTGTCAGAACCCAAAAGTAATGCCTTAGTCTAAAATCAGACCCAAGGGGCCAGCCAGTGAAACAGGAAGCCCACCAAGATATTTGGGCCAAGTGATGTTGGCTGCCAAGTTAGTCCGCCTTATAGGAGGCAGCTGGGGCTGCGGGCTGGCTCCTGAGTGTGCTCAGAGGGGTTAATTAGCAGGAAGATTCTACAGTTCACCTCTATGCTGTTATTTCCCCGTGTGCAGCAAAAACGATAATCGCTCTGCTCTCCAACAGGATGTTTTCGTTTGAGCTAACATTGCCTCCTCCATCTAATTTGCCATGATTCAGCTCAGTGCGTTGCAAGGAGGAACTTGGCTCCTCTCACTATGGCTGGTGGCTGGCCTAACAGAGCCTTCTTCATACAGGACTGAAAGGAGGAGGTGGAGTGGGGAAGAAAAGATCAGATTTGTCATCTTATCAAACATAGGTGAAGGCTGTCCATTGGCAAGAACTACTGTCCAACACTCACACCAAGAGACGACACAGAATGCCCTTTCTTCTGGGGAAGTCAGGCATGAGATGTTTCTAGAATGTTGTGCCAAGTCACTGGCAAATGGGGAAATGGCTGTGCAGGTCCACCCCTAGGTCACCTACACTGTGCCACGGCCCAGGCCTGGGCAGGCATCTCATCTCATCTACTTGGAGCCAGGGATCTGGTGAAGGTGGCTCAAAATCCTCTTACCTCTTACCAGAAATAATTAAACACCTTCAGAGCTCAAGAAGCCACAGACAACAAGGAGATTCAGTGCCCAAAATATACATGTGGAACAGTTGTCAGTTTGTCAGCAAGCTCGTCAGTGCTCATTTGTTCATTCATTCACCCCATGTCCACCAAGTGCTCACCTTGTGTCATACCGCATGCTCCCAACCAGGAACACAGAGATGAAGGAAGCCCCCCAGCCCACCTGAGCAGCCCAGAGAGTGCCAAACTCTGCAGGGACCAGGTAGGAGCTTACAATCTAGCTTGAGAGCCAAACGTGGGAAGCAGTGTGAAGTTTTCGGGATCTTGCCTCCTCCCTGCCCTACAGAGTCCTTGGTATAAGGAGGACTCGAAGTGGAGCTTAAATGTATCCCCTGCTAAATGCCATTATTGCATCCACATCCATGGTGACAATGGCAGCTACTGTCCACTGAGTATTTCTCATGGGCTGGGTAGAGCTCTTTCTGTGGACTTCATCCTGCAGGTGTGGGAAGAAGCTGAGGTTGGGAGGAGGGCAGACAACTTGTCCAGGACCACCCAGCTCATCAGCAGGGGAGGCAAGAGTTGATCCCCCAGTCCCCGTGTCCCCAGTCCCTTCCCCTTCCCACTTCACCAGAGAAGAGGAAGGAGCACTTCATCCTTCCTCACCCAGCCCCAACTCCACCACTAGCTGTCCCTGGATGCAGCATGATGGTTGACACTGCTGGAATCCTCTTCATAGCCCAGCTGAGTGTAGGACAAGATGCCAATGAGCAAAATATTTATCTAATAAAAGGGGGTAGGAGGTGGGAAAGAAAGATGGCCCAGAGGTCTTCCTGGAGGAGTTCAGTGCACACAAAGGAGTTTTGAGTTCCTCAGAACACATAATCCCCAGACAACAGAAAGACTCCATTTTGCTTTTGCTCTAAGCTCTGCCTCCACCTTTGGTGTTCCCAGGAGAACAGCCTCCCCACTGGCCCCCAGGCGCCATGCTCCCCTAGTGGCCTCTTCTTCCGCATACCAGACATCCTGGCCATGGGTACTGAGGGAGGAGAAAGATCAAAAATAAGAACCAACCTTGTCAAATCTGGAACCATTTGCTGAGCACTTACAAGGTGCTAAATGCTCATTTAACCCTCACAAAGACTCTGTGTGGCGAGTATTTTTAGTATTCACAGTTTACCCAAGAAGAAAATGAGCTTGGCTGAAGTTAAGTACATTGGCCAAAGACTCCAAGCACGATTGGGCTGGGATGCAAGCCTGCCTTTGTTCAGCTCCGAGGTAGGCTATGAAGTTTACAAGTTTGAATTTAAGAGGTCCAAGTTGAGACTCCAAATAAGTGCTGCCTCTTTGCCTTTGGGAGTAGGAGGGATTGAACATTAATTCCTAAACTGCCAAAACCCAAAGAATCTCTGGAACTTTTCTTTGGAAATTGCCTACAGAGCTTATTTACAAGCCACTCAGAACATTCAGACCCAATAACTACATCATCACACATTTGAAGGACCAGAAATACCCTACGCACATTGGTTTCCACTCATTATACGTGCCCACAAACTACTTCAGTCGGTGTCCTAACATCAAACTGACACTCCAGACAACATTTGAAAGACTGTGCCAACTCTAGCAAGCCTGTCCCTAGAAATAGATCATGACTTTTCAAGTAAGGATAAATCCATTCACTCTCCATCCTGCACTTATCCAAAAGCATTTTCTGATGCTGAGCCCAACTGTTGGTTGCTAAGGAAACAGACATGAGCATAAGAAGAAGGTTCTTATCTTCAAGCAGCCCTCAATGTGGGGACAATAATTCAGGTAACCTTGGCAATCCCCACACATTGTGGACGTGAAATGGAAAGCAGAGTCCCAGGTTTCAGAGATGCCACATTCCAGCAGAAGTAACAGGTATGTGACCCCACTGGGGTGGATCCAGCAAAAGACAGAGTGACCAACCACCCAGGAGGTTACTGTCAAGGTCCACGTTAAGAAACAAGAATCTCAGTCTCCCAAAGTGACCAACTGAATTAATAGTAATAACTAATGCTTGGTAGGTACCGGGGGCTAGTATAACACTTACAACTCCCTATCCTCCCAACAGTCTGCAGCCATAGCACTCTGGTATCCAATCACACCTGATCTTGGAAGCTAAGCAGAGTCGGCCTGGTTAGTCCTTGGATGGGAGACCACCTGGGAATACCAGGTGCTACAAACAAGAGAGAAGGACCTGGCAGCCGACTCCCAAAACAATCTGCCATTGAAAACACGAAAAATAGCAGAGAAGTACTGACAATAGTGCCGGGCATGGCACAGTATCAGACAGTATTTCATTCTGTTGTACATAGGGTCACTATGAGTTGGACCTGACTCAACGGCACCTAACAACATCCTCCTCCCAACCATCCCACACAGCCTTGCTTTCCAAAGGAGTCAACTGAGGCAGGAGGAGTTCAGGCAGCTCACCCAAGGTCCAGAAGCCAACAAGTATCAGGACAATGATTTAACCCCAAAAAGCATACTCCTGGTGACCACACAGAGCCAACTACAATGAAAGCTGAAGCTCATTCTGACAGTTGAGTTCTGGGCCACCACACTGTAGGAAAGCAGCCTTATTACTCATGTTATTACTCACCTTCGATCCCCTGTTTTCTCAGCAGTGAACTCCTAAACTTGCTCTACTTAAATACGAAATCTGAAACAAGTGGAATGGGCTATGAAGTGGCATTTCCAAGGATGAAGCACTTCTCCATGGGAGCAAGACAAGCAGAGTGGGAATCTTTGCCCTCTAGCCTCTCTTTTGTTCTTAATGTTCCAGGCGAAGAGCCACTAGAAGTAATAGTCAAAGCCAGAGAGGACAGAGTGGCAGATGATGCTAAGGGGCAGCCTAGGCAACTGCTGTCAATTTACTGACCCTGCCATGGTGGAGAAAGAAGAGTGAAGTTACCCAGTGACAGGACAGCTTTGCTCTCTTTGGAACACAGTAAGAGGGGCAGTTAAGCCCCTTGGTCCCTTTGTTCCTAAAGCTGTTTTAGAAGCAGGACTTACAAGCTGATGGCAAAGATAAGATGGAGAGCAGAGGGAACCTCAGAGCAGCAGCAGGCAAGGCTGAGAGTTAACACTCTAGAGCCAGAAAACCCTGGGCTTTGATGCTAGCTTTGTCATTTAGTAATGACATCTCTTGGGCAAGTGACAGCCACTGCAAGCTTCAATCTTTTCTCATCTGTAAAATGGGCATAATAATATCTATATCATAGGCTTATTAAGAGGATTAAGAGAGATAAAGCAAATAAAGTGCTTAGCACTGTGTCTGACACCTAACACTACCAAGGAAAAGTCCAGCTGCATTACTAGGTTATGGTAATGATTATAGTAAAGCCAACATGGACAGCAAAAGCCCTCAGCCTGGGATCCTGGAGCACCTTCTGCAATTGGGTGTTCTCCAAACCCCCTTGAAGTGCCTCATGATGAACTACTATGTCTTCTAGGTTCCCTTGGAGGTAAGGCAGCATATGACTGAGTTCTGGCCAATAGACTGTGCACAGAAGTGATGTGACTGAGTTCCAGAACTGCCTCCACAAAAGTAAACTATCCTTCAGGGTCCTTTTCATTCCCCACTAGCCACACAGAGGCAGATGATCCACAACAGAACTTCAGGGTCCCCTAGGTTTCAGCCCCCAAGGTATAAGGAGATAGGGTCCTTGAATGACTACATGGAACAAGGCCCCACCTAGCCCCAACATACACATCAGTAGTGGTGCTTTATACAAACAACAAATAAACTTCTGCTGTGCTAAGTCACTGACACATTGGGGTTGCTTGTTATAGCAGCTGACCTAGCACGACTAATAAATACAGCTCATCAAGTATCAAGATGGACTTACTGGTGGCTGTTTGCTAAGCGTTTGCATGACCACGGCACATGCCACAGACCAAACACCATAATGTAGTCCAAGGAAGAAATGAGTGGCTGTGACTGGCAAGGTGTGGTAAGCATAAGGAAAGGCCAGCAGCAACTGAAGGAAAGCAATGGAAAGACTAGTGGTCCAGAGGAAACAGGACTGCCCAGCAGCCATACTGCTTATACTCACGGTCAGCAACAGGTTCTCCAGGGGAGCAGCATGGTGCAGCAGAAAGGGCATGGTCTTGGAAGCTAAACATGTCAGAGTCTATGTCTGCATGTGAGTCACCTAAGAAAGTGACTGAACTCTGAGCTTCATTTCCCACATCTGGAACAGGTGGACAATAATGTCCACTTCTATGCTCTGTGACTTCATAGGCGTACCTTGAAATCAACCATGGCAGGAGTAGGTACATCATGAGAATTGGCAAACACAACAAATACGGGCTATTCCTCCCAGCGATCCAGTCTTTAGGGGAAAAAAAAACACATATTAGCACATCACTGGATAAAGAGGAGTCAGGTTAGTGAAAAAGGAGAGGGAGGACAAGGAAAGAGAATTCCAGCAGAGCGGACAGCCAAAAGATAGAAAAGCAACAAGTTTAATGAACTGAAGACAATCTGTGTGCTGGGCATAAAGACCTTTGGGGGAGAGCTTAGAGGAACCTAGAGACAGAGGGAGAGCTGGATCTCAAGGAAGGACCCCACCCAATAATAGTCCTTTGTTCCAGTTATCTACTGTTGTATAACAAATCACCTCAATACATAGTGGCTTAAAACAATCATTTTAACTTGGTTTGTGATTTCTTAAGTCAGGAACTCATGGAGGGATCAGCCAGTTGGTTCATCTCTGATCTGTCAGCAGGGGCTGGAGGATCCACTTGCAAGATGACACCGTCCACATGTCTGGTCTCTTGGTGCTCTTTGGTGAGCCTGTCTGCCTGTCTCTCTCTTTCTTGCTCACTCTGTCCCCCAATACCCCCCCATATGGTATTCTACTCTCCAGGGCCCCTGTGTGTTGGACTTCCCACAGCCTGATGGTACCACTTCTTACATGGCCACTGGCTTCCCAGTGAACAAGTGTTCCAAGAGACCAAGAGACAAGCTTTAGGGGCTCTTCCCACCCAGCCTCCGAAGTCATACAGCATCCCTTCCACCCCATTCTGCTGGTGATTAGCAAGCCACAGAGCCAGCCCTGGCTCAGAGGGGACTAGCCAGGAGCACATATAGCAGGAGGCATGGTTCACTGATGGCCTTCCTGAAAACCAACTGCCACACTGTTATCATCAGTGGACTGCCCTCCAGGACAAGGCTGGGCACAGCCCACAAGCTCTGTCTGCACAGAGCTCTCAGCAGAGGAGGCAGAACATCTGCACAGGTTAACAGGGGTGAAGCAACCCAGGATGGACAAGACGAAGGGGGACCGGCCAAGGTGGATGGAGAGGACTTTCTAGGGAGGGGGCACTCCCAGCAAGGTGAGCAAAGCTGTGAAAGGTGGGGAGATGGAAGGTTGGGAAGGAAGGAGTGGGCCGCCTCGGAGGCCTTCCACTGCATCTGGGCCTTCCTGACCCACACCGAGCCATCTCCATGCCTCCCAGCTCAGGCCTGGGGTGCTCTGCAGCCATGGACAGCAGCTCCAGACCTAACATGCCTCCTGACCATGACAGGCCATCACGAGGCCTCCGAGCCTGCCCAAAACCTCAGTGCTGGTCAGAAGCAGGGAATGCCAGACTGGATTTCCCCAGCTCGACCTCCTCACCCATTTCAACACAGAAAGGCCAGATATGCAACCACCCTCACCACAGCCCACCAGCCACTGGGGCCTGGCAAGGCCAAGGCTGGCCTGGCCTCCAAGGGCCACTTTCCGCTCAGGCACAGGATGCTCTTCCGACAAATGCCTAGGGACAGCACAGGCTGTGGGAGGCAGCTAAAAATAGCTCAGCTGGCAGCAGCCTCTTCTAACTTCCCAGGGTCCTGTTATTCATTGTCTATGGGCTATGTGGATACACCTGGCTGGCCCCAAGGCATGTGCCCTTCTCAAAGCCTTGTGCTTAGAACAAATGCAGCCTGAGAAGGCCTCTAGGTCACATCAGGAGTGCAAAATGGTCCGAAGTCATAGAAACAGCGCATTGAGCTTGGAAGGCAGACTGGGGCTGCCTCCGCAACCACACAGCTCCAATGGGCTCTGCTGGCCACTCCCTTTTTAGCCAATTCTATTTCTTCCACCTTTTCTGAATCCCAAGTTCTTGATGTTCCTCTTACTCGTCTAACAGTAAGAATTATGGGCCTCACGCTGTGTTTTTAATTACTCTCATAAGTGTATTATGCCAACCAAGCTAGATGCCTAGAAAGGACACACATATGGATGAGCAGGCTGCAGACTGCACAACTCCAGAGGGCATCTCACAACTACAATGTGAATGGGGACCCTGAATCATGTGATGTGGCCATTGGCACCGTCACAGAGGAAATAACATCTCACACAACCCCATATCCCTGGGAAGAGGGCAGCCACAGTAATAAAGATTTGCTGACTGACTAATTTTTTCCTGCTTCCAAATATTCCACACATGCAGTTTGGCAGGCACAAGGCCACAATGCTCAACAATCTAGAAAGAAATCCATATTGAGATACAATAATGTATTTCTGGGCCACAGACGTAGAAAGGGCAGGGAATCAATCCTTCTAAGGGGAAGGAAGATCCCCAAACACTGAGTGAATTCCCATTACCTTCTCCTGAGCATGCAGATTAAATTCTCTGCCCCACCAATGTCCAAAGCACTTCATCTTAACAGGCCTAGGAATCCAGATCCATTCATTCCTCTTCCATAGGATTCCCATTCTTTTATAGCAGAGTTTCAAGATTCAAAAGCAGGCACAGGGAGCACATAGGAACAACTGGTATCATCCCACGCCAGGATTTTCATTCCAGGCCTGTGGTTTAACAGTTAAACTCTGACTGGTGGACATACAACTTTTCAGGTCCCCTGTTCACCCCTGCATTTGTGCACACATACCTCACAGACATATCATTCACACTTTTAAAAAATATGCTCAAATTCTGCATCCTACTCCCAATATACTCCATGCATGTGTTAATATTTAATGTTTTTCTTCAAGACTTCAAAAAAGACTGATAATACTCCAAGAGCATGTCCCAATATTGATTCTGTGCCTCCACATATCCCCATACCTCCTCCCAACATAGGGATGTGGCACATGTGTCATAGCTCATAAAATACAATTATGCATTATAGGTTGTGAATCTCATAGCAGCTCAGGAGTTATAGTGAGCAATCTGCACAACTGTATACAGGACCCCTGCCTGTCAGGTCTACTACCTGAAAAGGTGAGCATCCCATTGTCCAGCAAGAAAAACCAAGACTTGGAGAGTTTCACAGGACTAGACAATCTTTACCCCCATGTGTCTATCAGCTTGTCATTCTTTGGGGGCTTGCATGTTGCTGTCATGCTGAAAGCTATGCCATGGGTATTTCAACACCAGCAGGGCCACCCATGGTGGACAGGTTTCAGCTGAGCTTCCAGACCAAGACAGACTAGGGAGAAGGACTCAGCAGCCAAGCCCCCAAAATAATTAGCCACTGAAAATCCTAAGAATAGCAGAGAAGCACTGTCAAATATAGTGCTGAAAAATGAGCCCACTAACTAGAAGGTATTCAGAAGATGACTGGGGAAGAGTTGCCTCCCCAAAGTAGAATTGACCTTAATGATAGGAATGTAGCAGAGCCCCTGAACCTCCATTTCCTGATGTGGCATTACTCAACATGTGAGCATACCATCTGCAACATTAGGCTCAAATATAAAAAGATGGTGTGCATGGCATAGGTCGGGTAGCATTTCATTCTGTTGTACATAGGGTCACTATGAGTCAGACCAGACTTGACAGCACCTAACAACAACAAAGACAATCTCTAAGGTGCATTTCTATCTGATGGCATGGAATTCTCTAAACTTGTCAAGGGACTTCCCATCTCTTTTTGAATGGCTACTTGGGTTTCAATACTCTTTTCAGTCTGGTCTACATCTTTAGTTTCCCTCGTCTTGTGTCAGGGATGAACTGAGCAGAGCCAACATAGCACCACAGGATGCACCCCTGAGGCCTGGAGGTGTAAAATGCAGAGTTCGGTGCATAGGTTCCACCCAGCCTCTCTATGGTTCAGTTTCCTAATCCATAAAGTAAGGATGGCAATACTACCTACTTAACTGGGTTGTTGCGAGCATCACAGAGTACATGGAAAGAGCTTAGAACCCACAGCACACTCATAGTTTGAAAGTTTGCTGTCAGGAAGAAAAGTTTTATTCCCTATGTTTTTCAGTTTCCAATCTGTAAACCTGTATAAAATGATTTTTAAAAACCTGTCTCAGGAATATCTTGAGGATCAAATAACACAGTCAGCCTAAAGTGCTTAAAACAATGTGTAATGCCTATTAACCACTTGAAAAGTTTTTTACTAATATTTTTCCCCTAAGCCATCAGTGACTACAGTTCTCACAGAAAGACATTCCAGACCAAAAGCAGCAATAAGTCTGGAGATAAACATGAGATCCAAGAGGGAAGAGGAGAAGGATGCGAGAGGATATTCAAGAACCAATTGCTGTGCTCAAAAGCAAGTAACAGAAAGGGTGTATTAGTGAATGGAGGGTCTTGGGCTAAATGAATTCTTTCCAGCTGGGGGTGCAGCTCATTGGCAAAGTGCTTGCCTAGCACACACAAGGTCGTGAGTTTCCATCCCCAGCCCAAAAAAAAAAAAAAAAAAAAAAACCAACTAAATGAATTCTTTCTGAGGTTAGGAACTAACGACGATGCAGATGAACAGGCACTGAGTGGTGAGGTCGTGAAGAAAGAACAGGGACATCTCACTTGCTAGTTTCTGTTTTCACCATTAAAATCGCTTTAAAGCCCTGCCTGGCATTTAAATAGCATCATCCCTGGAGATAGCTGCTTTGGTTTCATTACAGTCTGTGTTCGTAGAGCACAAATAGAAACCTTCATGATTTTATTAGTTTCCATGCAACTCAGGAGAGATTTGCATGATAACATTTCAGCTGCTGACTTAAAGAAGGGATCAATTAAAAATACACTGCTTGCATTGCCTGTCACTGGAAAATAAAAAGGTTCTCATAGTTTTAAAAATCCCTGTCATATGTGCCTTATGCCCATAAACCACGTATTCCATTCTGGAGTTTCAATCACTGGTGTCTAAATGTTTATTTTGTAA
Source organism: Pedetes capensis (assembly GCA_007922755.1). Classification (NCBI taxonomy): domain Eukaryota; kingdom Metazoa; phylum Chordata; class Mammalia; order Rodentia; family Pedetidae; genus Pedetes; species Pedetes capensis. Next base: position 97,797 of record VMDO01000564.1, on the reverse strand, counting down.
GAAATACTTGGACAGTGTCTGTACCTCCAATAAGGGTTAAATTCCAAAGTAGAAGAATCTAAGTGTAGAAGTAGGTATTCTTTTGGTCTGGGCTGCAGTAAGTCCTATATAATCACCAATTCACTTAATTACACCCCAAAGCTACTTGGTTCTCTGTGGATCTGTGAAGTGTTAACAGAATTTATCTGTGACAAGTGAACATTTAATATGTGGTCCTGGTAACATAATCAAATGGATATTACGTAACCTAAGAAAGCTATTCCAGTAAGTTCTGATGTGCTAGCTGCTTACAGTTGGGGGTGAATTTTATTTCAGAGGGCATTAAGCATTGGGGGATCACCCCTCCATATACTTGGTCCTTTGGCACAGAGACTATAGTAACCTGATCTTTGCTTTGGGCAACTGGAATCCTCTGCGGAACATGGTTGAGAAGAACATTCTGGCTCTGGGGTTGCCTTTTGGGACAAGTGAAGGGAAAGCATCAAAGTAAGTTGATGTGCATGGCCTCCTCTTTAATCAGATGTTGCTTTTTATGCCCAACCTCAACAAAGCCTATCATCTCAGCCTATTTATAGTCTATAATCTAAGATGCTTTCAACCTTTCCCTCACACCAAAATTCAAAATAAAACCTCAGTAGTGGTATGGCTATATCATCAGGAAGAATAGCAGAGTCACAAAAGTCTATTTCTAAGACTTTTTAAATGATAGGTTTGATATTTCCAATGGGGCCTATGTCCTGAGATTGTAATTCTTAAATGTGTCACCTCGTCAAAGTCAATATTGAAGTTTTGGGGACACGTCAATCAAATTTCACTCTTGTGATTTATAGTAGAACAAAACCTGCTCCTCGGGGTCCATTGCCTTGAACAACTGAATCATTGGTTCTTTAAAGGTTAAAAAAAAGATAGCTTTGAAATTCAATTGAAAAAATAGCTTTGAACTGAAATCATTAAATCAAAGAATATTTTATATATGAGAAAACTGAGGCCAAGAGGCAATGACTCATCTGAGACACCAGCAACTCCTATGTCATATGTCAACATCAAAATTCCAGGCATCCCTCCACTTCACTCTAACAGACAGGGGCTGGAGGGTAGCTCAGTGGCAGAGTGCTTGCCTGGCATGTGCAAGGGCCTGAGTTCCATCCCCAGGGCTTCAAAAAATTGAGAGAAGACACCAAAAATCAATTCCCTGGGCAGAAAGAGAACTGTGCCATTTGCTCTCCCACCATCTGTGTGGGGCCCACCTAAAACTCAAGGCCAGTCTGGCACCCTTGAGGGTCTGCAGTCTTAGAGGAAGAACATTACCTGCCCACCAACAAAACAAGAGCACCACAGTGAAGAATGCACCAGGGAAGGAAATAGGCCTAAAGGCAAGGGGGTTAACCCAGGGGCTGGGGTGGGGCTGGGGGTGGGAGTTGGAAGGATTTATTTCCTTTTTTAAGAAAAACTTATTTCTAATTGTGATGAAATCACACAACATGAGAGTCTTGCATCTTAGTCACTTTTGAGTACACAGTTGAGTAGTGTTAAATATATTCACATTGCTATGTAACCCATCTCTTGAACGTCCTTCTCTTGCAAAACTAGAACTCTATACCCATTAAATCACTCCCATCACCCATCCCCAGGAACCACCCCTGTATTTTCTATGTTTCTCATATAAGGGGAATTTGTCCTCTTGGATCTGAATTATATCACCTAGCTTAACGTCCCCGAGGCTCATCCATGTTATACCATGTGTCAAATTTTTTTTCCGTCTTAAAGCCAAATAACATCCCAATATATGTACATATTACATTTTGTTTATCCATTCACCTGCGGGTGGGCACTTGGGTGCTTCCACTTTGGGCTATTGTGAATAACACTGCTCTAAACATGAGTGTACAAAAACCACTGGAGTCCCTGCTTTTAATTTTTTGGATCTATAACCAGAAGTAAAAATGTTCCATTACATGACAACTCAATATTCAATTTTTTAAAAACCTCCATACTCTTTTCAACAGTGTCTGCACCATTTTGCATCCCCACCAAAAGTGCACAAAGGTTCCGATTTCTCTACATTGTCACCAATACTTGTCATTTTCTGGTGTTTTTTTTTTTTTAATAGTACCCATCCTAATAGGTGTGAGATGACTTTTTTTTTTTTTTAATGCTTCTGCATGGCCTACATTTTCTACAATGAATACACAGTGCGCTTAAGATTAAGGACAAAATGTAAAACACTGAGGTTGAAAAATAAATCTTGTGGGGAAAATAGGTTGCAAATGAACATAAGAGATGGGTTTCTTTTTTAAGACCAAGGCAAACCGTTGAGTTCTCTTGAGGGTTCAGCTAGAGACATCATTTCTACACTCTTTAAGAATCTGTCACCTGATCACCAGTCACTGCCACAATCCACGGGGGAAGCAGCTATAACTCATAGGCTGCTAGCACAGTTCCTCTAGGTGCTGGGAAGAAAGCGCTTCCAGACAGGCAAAGCAGAAAACAATCCACAAAGCCCATGCCAGCTAATGTCAGTCATAAAAATCCCCAGCAGGTGAATCAACCCTTTCCTCTTCCAAATCTTTCCTCTAGTTGCTTTGGGACTCTCATCTCTGAATCTGCCACTGGATATCACTAGATGCCCACTTTTTCTCCTTCCACAGCCAGAGTCTCCCTTCCAAAACAGGATAAGGGGAAAATGAAATTAATGCAGCAATTCCCAAAAAAGGAGAAAAATTCCCACATTCTTGTACAACAGTGCCTCAAAGAAGAGCCCCACAAAGCCCATGACCCTTAATGGCTGAGCCACAGAGCCATACAGGCCCCATGCTACCAGTTAATTTAGACAGAACTTCTTTGAAAGCTAGAATATTCCTAAAGTGAAAACATTCTGCCACTGCTCTTTATATATTGCTTCACTCCTTAGAGGTGAGGTCACTTGACATAATTTATTCATTAAGACAAAGGTAAAGGAAGTCAAAACAAAATCCACCTGCTTATATATTTACCCAACATGTAGTTCCCAGAAGTGAAGTTCCAATTTTCTTAGTGCGACTGTCTCCCTCTCTTCCGACCTTCTCTTATGTTTTGGGTTGTTTTCCTGGTTTCTTTCTATTCAACAGAATACAGGGAATGGCAGCAGCAGTACACAGACGCCCAAGAAGAGAAGAGATGAGAAGCTGGGCAAGTGACAGCCTTGGGACTCCAAATGAGTCCCAAAGAGGGTCAAGATGGCTGGCCGTTCTCTCTCCTTTGGGCTCAAAAGTGCAAATACCTAGAAAGCAGAGTCCAACTCCAGCCTCTTAGCAAAGGATCCACACACTACATCTGGATTCTCAGCCCTGCCCCCAGATCACATCTGCCAGTGGTCAAGTCCCTGGCTAACCTGCAAAGGAAGCCAAACCTTGGAAATATAGGGCCTGGGTCACAGATAAAGGGATGACTTTACATTTGGTGGTGTAGCCAGGGCTGCATGGTGGTGATGGTCCAGAAAGCCAGCTGGCTGCTCCTCCCTCTGGAGTGTTTGAAGTCCGCAGCACAGCCAGCCTGATTTCCTATAAGGACCTGGGTAGACAGGTATAAATCCATCCACAGCTTCTGACAAGACTGAAGGGATCTCAGAGGGTGAAATTCTAGAATCAACAGCCAGACAGGGCTGCTTCCAAACTTGGAGGAAAGAGGCAAGGGGAAACTTCGCTGTCCTGGGAGAAAGGGGAACCAGAAGAGCTAGTAAAGAGGAAATGTTGCCTGCATGGAAGCAAATCAAGTTAAAGTCTTTCTACTTCAACATCACTGACATTGAAACATCACCTAGCTCTGCACCTTCCTGGCAAGGATTCAGAGTTTGAAATCTGTCATCCATGGAGACTTGTTTTGTGTGTCCTAGAGACAGACCAGAAGCAAAGAGAAAGGAGAAAGACCTTTCCACATCCACTTGAAGGTAGGTTTGTCTGTAATGTAATGTTAGCATTAGGAGATAGTCAACACCCCAGTCCCCTCTGGCAGCAGAGCAGAAAGGCTCCTGCTACTGGAAAGGAGGCAGGACCTGAGGCCTCATAACTGCCTCCCTCCACTGCGAGTTCCTAACTCCGCAGTCTCTGAATTTGTTATATCAAGCCACTATACCTGAAACATCAAGCTCCCACCCTGCAAAAGCCACTCTCCACTCCCAGTTCCCCCTGTAACCCTAAGTTCAGTCCCAAAGACAAGGAGAGTGAACAGTCCAGACTTTAAGGCAAACAAGGGAGCAAGAGCAAGACATAGATCAGGAAAATCAGATAAACACTCAACTCTTAACTTGAAATTCCTGGCTGGGTATCCCAGAAGCCAGTAAATAGCATGCCTTCCAATGAGTTATGAAGACACAGACCCATCATGGCCAAACAGTTTAGTACAGTTAAAAGAGACCCTGGAAAGAACATCACTGGAAATCTTGCCTTAAAATCTCTTTTGCAAGAGACATCACAGTCCCAGACATCAGCAGGTAACAGAGAGAAATGAATTTCCTTTCAGTCCCGAATCTACATTTTTATTTACCTAGTAATTTTGAGACAGAGTCTTGCTACATGGCCCAAGCTACCCGGCAGCTTGCCATCTTCCTGCTTCAGCCTCCCAAGTCACTAAGATTACAGGCATGTGCCACCACACCTGTCTTTAAAATTCTATTTTTCCTCAGATAAATAAATAAATAAATAAATAAAATCCCTTCTCCTCAAGTAAAAAGTAAAGTCTTCTAATGGGAAGAATTATACAGAGCTTCCTTTAGTTACTTCTTCCCCAAGTGGAAGTAGATACCAAAATTAAACAACACCAGGTTCCACAGATGCCCTCAGGAATGAGACCAGAAAAGGAAGATGGAAGCCAAGGAAAGGATGAAGAGATAGAAAGAAGGAGAAAATGAAGGGATACAGGCTTTCCTGCTATTCACTTTGAAATGTGCAGAGTCAACTGGATTTTGGTGCCTAAGAAAACCAGGTGGGAGCTGGGCGTGGTGGCGCACACCTATAATCCCAGCGGCTGGGGAGGCAGAGGCAGGAGGATCACAAGTTCAAGACCAGAGGCAGTCTGTGTAACTTAGCAAGACCCTGTCTCCAAAAGTAAAAAAATGGGCTGGCGGCACAGCTCAGTGGTTCAGCACTTGCAGAGCATGCAGGCGCAAGGCCCTGCAGTTCAACCCCCAGTACCACAAAAAAAAAGAAAAAAAAGAAAAAAAAAGAAAACCAGGTGGGGAGGCCAATGAATGAGCATAAAGAAAAAAGGAGGCAGCTGGGTGTGGTATCACATGCCTGTAACTCCAGCACTAAAGTGGCTGAAGCAGGAGGATCCAGAGTTTAAAGCCAATCTGGGCTTCAATTTTTCTCCCCAAAATCAAAACCACAAGAGAATCGAAAAGAGGGCTGAGGGGAATAGCTAAGTAATAAAGCACTTCCCTAGCATACACAAGCTCTGGATTCCATCCCCAGCACCACAGAAAGAGAGAAAAAGGAAAGGAAAGGAAGGGAAAGGAAAGGAAAGGAAAAGAAAGGAGACGAGAGGAGAGGAAAGGAGAGGAAGGAAAAGAAAGAAATGGCAGCAAATGAGATGTTTTAAATAATTTCGGCCTCGGCCATGTAAAGAAGCATTAGTCATACAGGTAATGAGATCGTACAGGAAGATGATTCCCAGGCTCGGCTTGACAGAGTTAAGTATATCCATTCTGGCCCTGGAGTGCCAATTACATTTCCAAATTGGCAATTAGACATAATGTCCCAAAGACAATTTCAAAATAATGCCAAACACAAAGCAAATTCCATCTTCAAGCAGCCATTCCATTGAACCAGCCCTTCCACCCCTTGCCTAACTCAGGCCCCTCACCAACAACTGCCCACATGAACTCAGTCCTTATCCCCCACCGGTCAAGACACCCGGAGAACATGAATAATTAAAATCTAAGAATGACTCGAACATCATTTTGTCACCAAACCAAGAGCATCTCTTTCGCCCATCTCTTTCCCTTCTCCATGACCTCAAACAAATGACCCAAAAGAAGTGGAAAAATGTATTGCCACCCACCACAGTCCCACCCAGCCCCCAGCTGCACAGAGAATCCCCGTGTGTGTGTGTGTGTGTGTGTGTGTGTGTGTGTGTGTGTTTCTGTTTAGATGACTCAGTCCCTGACCTCAAGGAGTCTTTGGGCAACTGAGAGGTCACAAGTGTCCAAACCTATAAGAAAAGAATGAGTTTTACTTCTGCTATCTCAGTCAACCCAAAGCCCTAATAAGCAACTGGTTAGAACTGAGTCTTCATTACTTTTTCCCTACCATCCAGCTCAGTTTCTCGCACACAGTATGCACTAATATGCAGTAAATGTAAAACAAAAGTAATAATAATAACCAGAAGACTTATTTGAGGAACTATTGGATGTGGGGCCATATGCTAAGCCCTTCTTCATTGTGGCTGCTGGAAGATGCTTGTGCATAAACTTAAGCCAGGCTCTCCCCTTTGGAACAGCATAGAAAGCGCATCTAAAGGAAAAAGTCCCTGACAATAGGGGCTGTGAAAAACCTTACTATGCTGAGAAAAGGAGCAACTTTCACTGTCGTCTGCTGGAATTCTCAAGAAGTGCAAGGGAAGGTGGCAGTGCACAGGGTGTTACCCTCACTCCTTCCACCATCAGGTCCCTTTGAAATTGTGCTCTCTGTCTGGGAAGGCCCACCCAGGTCCCTATAGGAAATCAGGCTGGCCGTGCTGCAGACTTCAAACACTCCAGAGGGAGCAGCAACCAGCTGGCTTTCCGGACCATCACCACCATGCAGCCCTGGCTACACCACCAGCCTTTAATTCTGCAAGACAGTGGTTTGGCTGAGTTGCCATCCTGGACTTGAGGAAGATACACCCCTCACAGTGCGACCAACTGGCGAGAGAGAAAACCCACACATTGATGGCTGTCACAAGCCAACCCCAAATCCACAGTAAGTGGGTTCCTTAGTAGTGGGCAAGGGAGCAGTTGGCTTCAGCAGTGAGCACCCAGCCTGGCCGCCGCTCCCCAAGGAGGCCTGAGCTGTTTAGTTGTCCTGGCTGGCTGGCACAGTGAACCTTCCTCTTCGTGTCCCTTCTTGTGGAAGAGCTGGGAATTTCCATATTCCACAGTAAGTTCATCTCCAGAGAGGGACTGCCCAGAGGCTGAGGACTAGGCCAGATCCTTGCTACTCACTGTGTAGCATAGCCCCACATAGCACCAGTATCACCTGTGTCCAATCACAAATGCAGAATCTCAGCTCCACCTTGGACCTTCTGAAGCAGATTGTGCATTTCAGTAGCTCCCCAGGTGTTGCGTGTACGTACGGAAGCTGGAGATGACTGGTTAGAGGCTCTCTCCAGACCTTGGAGGCAGAGGTCTGATAGCCCAACTGAACATTCTTTGAGCCTTCTGTCCACAATACGAGGGCATCCTGCCTTGGAGGACATTCCTTCTCTACGTGCCCACAGTCAGGAGTCCACCCACTCAAGAAGCATTTTAAAGGGGGAGACACTGTTGATCTGCTCCTGCTGTGCACAGAAATGGAATCTCAGAAGTTCTGCAGGAGGCCTGGCCTTGCCTGACCCCTAGGGATGTCTGCATGTGGCTCAGTGCTCTCCACAGGTCCCCAGGGCTGTGGCGTCACAGCACAAACATAGCCCTTTCCCTGGAACCACAGAGATGTTCCTCCAGGGGTTCCAAAGCTATGAAGGAAGGTGGTATAGGCTCCTGTGATTCACACATTAGCACGGCCCTTGCCACTGTGAGCCTCAGGACACCCTTGCTCCCCGCTTTGGGAAAGAGGTCCTGGCATTGTGACCCAACACCAACCCGACTGCTTCAACACCAGGCTTTGTGTGTGTGTGTGTGTGTGTGTGTGTGTGTGTGTGTATGAGAGAGAGAGAGAGAGAGAGAGAGAGAGAGAGAGCAGAAGAGAGAGAGAGGAAGAGAGAGAGAGAGAGAGAGAATCCCCAAAGCAAGCACTTACTCCCTGGTACCAGGCACCCAATGAATGTCCCTGTCCAGAGAAGAAGATATCAGCACGACAAATAAAGGGCCCACTTGGCCTTGCCCTTGGAATCCTTTCCCCTAGGCCAAACAGTGGGATAGCTCTTCCTTTCCTCCAGCTGCGCATTTGGTCAATCCCTTTGGCACCTGGAAGCAGAACCAACCCAAAGCTTGCAAAGGGAAGCATGGGTCCCTGTGTCCTCCTAGGAAATGCTATACAGTGCGGTCAATGAGGATACTTACTCCATAGGACTGTGCTCTATTATGATGCCCAATTTGGAGATTAGGAAACTGAGGCCAAGGTCAGGGGCTAACTTTTGGGCACTGCACAACAGACCCGACACCTGAGTAAAGCTGTTCAAAGCAAAGGAAGTTTAGCTGATTTCCCTACCAGTAGGACTTCTAGAAGCCTATGATGTGATCCTCCAAGGGATCAGCTCAGCCAGGCCCTGACTGCCTGTTTTCCCCAAAGTAACTCCAAGGACAACTGCACCATAGAACACACTTTGGGAAACACTGCTCTAGGAACTATCAAGAAAAAGCTGGTGTGGATACAGAGTGCCCTGGCCAAGAGACTGATACCTCACTGGGGGACAGGTCTGGGAGCTCTGGACTTGGGGTAACAGAGTTTTAAAATTTGTCGCTCTTCCAGGATGCATTGTTGGATAGCCATATCCACATACCGAATGTCACAGTGTTTCTCTTTTACCAGCCCAAAAGCTCTGGGGCCCCCATGCCACCCATCAACACCTCCACCATCAATACATCAACCAACCTGCCAGGACCTCATCCACAGAGCCTTCTATGTCTGCCCCATGCCAATTATCCTGCCTTGTAACAGCCAAAACTTAGGAGAGGCCACAGCTCTGTCTGACTTGAGCAGGATGTTTGAGTCATGGTAGTAGACTTCAGGGTCTAGAGGCTCCATCAGATCAAATGTTCTGTTTCTTCTAGTCTGTGCCCTTCAGGGGCCATAGTTCAATGAATCTGAAAAAATAAGCTCCATATGTCATAAAGATACCATAGCTTTCAATTCCAAAAGGCCTGTTAGGTGCCAGATATGTGCTGAGTGCACATACCATTATTGCCACCCCTTATAAAAATCCTACAAAGTAAGCATTATTATTCTCATCTGGCAGATGAGGAAATCGAGGCTTAGCCTGAGTGCCATCCAAAGATGCCCTGCTCATGAGTGTGAGATCCACCATTCAGGTGGGCCTGTGAACTGCAGAGTTTGTAGGATAAAGGGTGCAGCTCCATCAAGAGAGCCAGCAAATGAGAAGCACAAGCTGTCTGGACAAGGGCAGGTCACCTGAGCTCCTCTGTAATTGGGACTGAGAACTTCTCCCTGGCCACCCCAAGTGATCAGATCACAAAAGAGTATGTGAAGGTCACCAGTGCAGCCAATCCCCAGGACAGGATGAGACAAGGCACTGAGGCCAATATGGAATCAAGAGTTCCAAGGCACTGATGCCCACAGCTCTGATTGAATATGCCAGGCCAGACCCTGGGTAATCACCAAGCCATAATGGGATCTGATATTTATATTAGTCATGAGCCTGACAGAGAAAATGTGTTGTTTTCTCAGACACAGCCATGGAGACAACACCTCAAAAATTCATTACATGCAGACCATCCTTGATCAAGCCCAAGCTTCTACAAGGACAACAGTTCAAACTGAGAAGAGCAGTGAATCTACGCCCAGCGAAAGGTAGGCCCCGGAGCAAACCACAGCTGCATCAGGAAGCTGGCCTGTTTCCCCAGAAATTTAAAGAGAAGGTGAGCAGAAGAAGGGATTAAAGACACAACTGTGGTCCAAAGCTGAATACCCAAAGGAATTGCTGGGGAAATGCAAAATATGCTGAATGTGGCTTGCTCCTGCCACTCTCCTATGTGAATCCTACAGAGGGAAGGGATATCAGAACTCACGGATTTCAACCCTCATATTTCACACATGAGAAAGGTTAAAAGATTTCTTCAAAGTCATGGCTTTATTCAGGGTGCCAAAGCAGCTCCCATGCTCACTACAGTCTGGGACAGGAAAGGACCTCAAAATATCATGGCCGAGTGAATGGAGAGCTCTGAAGAAATCCAGCAAGGGGGAAAAATGATGTGAAAAAGTAATGTAAAGACCACAGTCCTGGAATGATGGAGCTCAAATTCCCAACAGGGGGGAAATGTGATAAGTTTTCTTCCTTACTTCCTAAAGAAGTCCACATTCCACACTTTTCAGAATACTGAACTTGTTGTCTGTAAGCTATGCGGAGTCCAAAGGTATTAATAAGCACAGATCCCATGATGCATGTCTATAGTCTGGGGTTCTTTTGATCAGAAAAGATGGTGCCCTCCCAGAAACCAGTGCATATGATTTTGGAGCACCCTGCTGAAACTTCCCTCTCTCTCTCTCTCTGAGATGCGGAAAAGACCTGTCTTCCTGGGAACTCTAGCTCCTATTCAAGCCCTCCTGGGCCAGTTGAGAGGGAGGGTGGGTAAGCATGAGGACAGGTAGAACTCTGTGGAAAGGTAGCTAAGGTTTGCTTGGGAAGGCTGAGCACTAAATTAATTGTTCTAAACTTGAGCCAAATACTTTCTTCTGCATCAAGTCTCAACAAAACTACCAAATACTTGAAAAGCAAAAAGAATAAAGGAATAACAACAAGACTCCAAAAAGGTGGCAGATCTCAAGGATAGAAAGAAAAGCTTATAGAAGACCAGGCTTATCATTATTGGATATAGTGAGCTGGAAACTGGGGTTTAATTGAACAAATCAAAAGGCAGGTATTAAGAGATTCTGGACATGTTTTAAAATGGACTCATACAACCAAAAATAACTTGATTTCATTCTACATTCACCTCACCTCTTTCCAATCAACCACAATCATCTCTCATCCAGGTTCATTCCTTATAGAAACTTCCAGCTATGCAGCTAGGTCCCCTCAGCCAGTCTTAGAGCTTCAAAATATAGCCAAATATGTACAGATTAATTTTTCTAATGATCACTGCCAAAAATCTATTTTCTTGAGAAAACTGACAGAAGTTATGCTTGGTCATCTTTTAATAAAGAGATTCTTTATGTGAACTATCTGATGAGCATCTCATGACAAGCACTGCAGTAGCATTTATGTACCCCCTAGAGCAAAAAGATTTTAGAAGCTGTGTTTAAAAGCTCAGGATCACAAAACCACCACATCTTATTTTGACTCACTGAAAAAACTTTTCATTATGCTCAAAATTGCCCACTTCCTGAAAAACAGGAGGTTGATTTAAAAGTTCACTCAGATCACTCCATCTTAGAGAATATTTTAAATGCATGCAATTATGTGCTATCTTTCCCCTAAGGACCATTGCTGAATTTCAGTAAAGGGGAGGAAATCCCCAGGACTGAAGCCTGTCAGGAGGTGGAAGAGAGAGAATATGTGAATTCTACTATGAATAAGCTATTGTTAAGAGACAGGCTAGGCAGAGGGTATCTCAGGGACTGGTGCTTAGAACTTTGCTTACTCTGAGAGCTTCCCTGGGAGGTGGGAGGTCTTCCTCCTTGACAAGGAAGGGGGAATCTTCATCACCCAGAAGGAGACTCCAAGCAAAGCTGACTAGCCAGCATCTGCAGGCTTCCAGGGCATGGAGAAGAGACGGCAAAAGGATGGCTTTTCTTCCCCCCTCCCCCCATTCCAACACACAAGCATTTTCCAAAACACAAATGTGCTGCCACAAAACACAGCTGAGCTCCGGCACCTAACATGATGTATAATTAATGACCATGCGCGCTTCGGTTCGCCCTTGGGTTTTTACAGTCAGCCTTCCCCTCAGCCCTGGCCCTCCTACTTCTTCCCTTAGCCGCCAGGAGGCTGCTACAAGTTGCTGTGCCCTGTGAAGTTTGAGGGGTCCTGGGATTCACTTTACCAGAAAAACTGTGAATATTTGAGGGCCTAAATGTATGTCTACCTTGCATTATTCCCCTGGATATCCCCTCCCTCCAAAAACGGGGGTGCTGTGAAGTCCACTAGGAAGAGACTTACTACAAAAAAAAAAAAAAATTGCAGCTTGCTCTCTTTATTTCTCAATTCGTTATTTCTCATTCTTCAGCTTTCTATCAAACACTGCCCCAGTCCCCCACCTCCAGCCAGTGGTGGCTGGCGGGCAGGGACACCTCTAGGGACACAGCCACAGACCAGGCAGTCAGCCTAGCAACCATACATCTAAGGTGTAGTAAGCCTCAGTGCTGGTGGGTGTCTGTGACAAGAATAGCTTAAGGCCATCCGGCCACCTCAAGCGCTAGGAAGGGGCTCCGCGTGAAACCGCGGCCTCCGCGGACTCTCTCAGGCAGGCGGCCCTCCAGTTACAGCTCCGCACTGCTGGTGGCATTTCCTAGGATCCAAAGTGGGTGGCCTGGGGGCGAGAGTATGGAGGCGGCGGAAGAACTTGGGGTGGGGAAATGTTCTACAAGAAAATCTAAGGGACGGAGTGGGAGGTGACATCAGATTTGCGACCTCGCCACATTCCTAAAGTGGCAGCCCCACGGGATGCCTCCAATTCTGGGATGGATCACTGCAACTTTCTCTCGCCCCCGCCCCTGGTACCCCACTTTGGCCATGTTCTTCCCTGGGGATTCCCCAGTGCAAAAGGTCTTCTCCTCAGCCGAAAGGGCCTTCCCTTCTTCCGAACTCCAAGAACTCATCTCCCCAAGAGGCTTCTAAAGTGTGGGCTGACGCGCTCCCCTTGCGCACCGCAAGAAGCCGAGCCACGGCAGGTGACCCGTGCGGAACACTCACCCACCTGCCCCCAGCTTCCTCCAGCCCCGCGGGGGTTGGCTCCCCTCACCCCGCACCACTGCACCCAAGAGGCGCGCGTCCCCCAACCCGGCCCCGGCCACAACAGCCAACGACCCTACAATAAACAAGGGGACAGAACCGGGCGTCCACGTCCCGGAGCGCACCGGTTGGGGGCAACTCCTCACCCCCGGCGCGCCGCCCGCTGCCCCAATCCGAGGGCGCAGGGAGAGCGGAGGGCAGAGAAGGCGGCGAGGGGAAGGCAGGCAGGGATGGAGGGAGGCGCGGCGCGGTGCGGAGTGAAGAGGTGGGCTGCAGGGGACGCGGAGAAGCGGCAGGGCTGGCGCAGGGGGCGGGCGCCCGGGGCGCACGTTACCTTCGTCTTGCCCCCGCAGTGGCAGCAAACGGTCCACAGGTACTTGAGCGTCCGCCAGAGCAAGATGATGAAGAGGCCCCCGAAGAAAGTCACCATGGAGGAGGCCAGGAAAGCCCACCACATGCGTTGGCCCCGGCTGTCGCACGGCACCTCCATGGTCACAGGGATGATGAGCGCATCCATCTTGGGCTCGTGGACCGAGGACGAGGAGGAAGAAGAGGAGGAGGAAGAAGAAGAGGAGGAGGAAGAGGAGGAGGAGGAGGACGCGTCTAGGCTGAGATGGTTCGCGTGGATATTGCTACTCATTCTAAGATCGCTGCCTCCGCCGCCGCCGCCGCCGCCGCCGCCGCTGCTGCCGCCGCCGCTGCCGCCACCATTTGCCATAGCTAGCAACGGGCGGCCAGCGCAGGGGCTCGGGGGAGCTCCTCCCGCCGCCAGCGCCACCCCGAACACCCATCAACAGCCATGTTGCTGCTACAGCTGCCGCCGCCGCCGCGGAGCGCGGGGAGGGGGGCGGGGAGGCGCCTGGGCGCGGGGCGCTGTGCGCGACCTGGCGGGGTGTGCGGAGATATATACAGCCAGCAGCCGCCGCCCGCCCTCCCCCCGGCCGCCGGCCCGCCCGGGGGGGAGGGGGCTGAGGCGCGCGGGCGGCTCCCCCTCCCCGGCCCGCGCCCCGTTAGCCTGGGGCTGCGCTGGCCCCGAGCGCCGAGAGCCAGGGGGCGCCGCGGGCCGCCCGCGCTCGGGGTCTGTGCCGCCCCCGGGCCCGCCTCGGCTCCGCGCGCGGGCCCGGGTGCCCTCGGCGCCGCGCTGCCCGGCGTGCGCCACGCGTGTGCGCTGCGCCTCAGCCGGGGACCTGCCTCCCCGCGCGCCTCCGGCTCCGCTAACGAGCCTCTCTCGTCTTATTAGGCGGCAACTCCTTAATAATGGAGGATCAGCCCCCTGCGCCCAGACGCCCCGGTGCCAGCCCGTCTCCCCCCGCCCGCTGCACTCGGCTCCTTAATCGCCACCCCTGTGCGCGCCGGGCCGCGGTAGGCTCACGGCGTCCGGCAGCCCAGCCGCTGCCTGCCTAGCCGGTGCTCGCGGGACCCGTAAGTCGCGTCTCCACGACTCTGAGCCTCCTCGGCCTCCGGTCGCTTCTCCCTCCTCGCCTCCTCCGTCTCCTCCTCGTCTCCGTCCTCGCCTCCCGAGCCTCTTCGGCGCGCGCCCCGCGCTCCTCGCAGCCGCCGGCAGTGGCAGCTGCAGCAACTGGAGCGGGCGCGGGCTCAGGCTGCCCGACGCGGGAGGGGAGGAGGCTCTCGGCCCTGGCTCTCCTCGCTTGGGGCTAGGTAGGGGCAGGCAGCCCCCTTGGCGGTGGCCGGCAGACACCCCTGACCCTTGAGCTCTCAGGATGTAGCGCCCCCACCCCAAGCGCAGGGCCAGGCACCTCTCTCCAGAGTGCTGCGCCCGGGTCCGAGCGCTGTGGGGGACCCCAGAGAGAACCATGGGGTTCCGGGAGCAGGCAGTGTTTCCCAAAGGAGCCCCCAGTGGGGAGGGGAGGAGCGGCCAGCTGTCAACTGGATTCCACAAGCGGAGTGCCCCAAAATCCTCAGGCTTGGGAAGTGAAGAGAACTCTACTCCTACAGGACCCCAGTTCGCTCTTCTCCGGCTTCCTAGGGAGACTTTCTGGGAGACTGGCGGGTGGTCTGTGTCCTCTGACAGCAGCAGGTGGTTTATTACCCTTTTCCTTATTAAGCAACAGAGACTAGTAGACAGGGATGATGGCCCCGGAGGATGATGCAGGCCTCAAAGGACAATAGGGCTCTTTTAAGGATCCGCTCCCATTCTGTCTAGCCTACGATTCTATGCATCATCTGAGGAGGGTGGCCGGCAGGGTACTACAGGCTTCATTCAGTCTTGCCTTTCCCCATTTAGGGTCTTTCCTCCCGCATTCTCAAAGACTTCTTAGGAGTCCGGGTTTGTTCAGCAGCCCCCAATACCACCCCCAACACCAATAGGGGGATTCCCCTTCTGATGGTCTCAGAAACTTGCTCCCTCTTGGTGCTATCCTTCCTCCAGTTACCAGCTGGACCACAAGTTTTTCCAATGCTAATTAAAACGAAGATGATCACACTCTCCCCTCATTGCCCACAGTGATTTCCCCAAAGTTTCCAGCTCATTAGTTTAAGCCTAATTGGAATTCTCATGTTCCTTTTAGCAATTCCTGTGGTAAGTTGGCCCAAGTAAGCATCCGTAACTGCACCTGCTGTCTCTTTACCTTCATCAGAGATCAGCCCTGCCCTTGCCCTTGGAGGCCTTAGGATGCAGGGTTGGAGAGGGGCAAGAGGTCAAGCTGGGAAGACTGAAACTGTTCGAAGCTTTTTCATTGACTCAATATATTCATCGGGCTTGGTGTACACATCTACTAGAAAAGAGTTAAGGCCAAAGTCAAGGGAGGAAATAGAATAAGTATTCCCAAGTATTTGGTACTCAAAAAGCAGTATGTAAGAGAGCGGTAGATAGTATTTTCCAGAAAGTGAAATTGTCTCAGTTGCTTCTTTATGTCATCCAGTGGCACCTCCGGTCTCATCCTTTGAATTCAGCAGCCACTCTGCCACATCAGTCCCATGCCTGAAAAGGTCCTGCGTCTTTTCCAGCACAGAGCTGGGGGAGTTGGCCTTAGAAGGGTTGCGGGGAGGGAAGGTGACTGTGACAATGAGATTCCTTTATTTATTAGCCTGCTAAATGGCTGTACGTTGCTGCCTTTGTGCCTCAGCATATGCCAAGAAAGTTAAGGACTTTCCTTAAATCATGTCAAAGATTTGAAATTTAAAAGTAAAATACCCATAACATAAAAAGTGGAGCAAAGGACAGGACTGTGTCCTCTGTGGATATGAGGCCTCCAGAATAGATTCCTTCACTCACAAAATTGAACTTCTGCAATCAACAATCCCCCCGGAGTCTTCCTAGACAATCCCTACGGTCCCTATCCCCCGGAAATGCCAGTCTTGGGGCTATTTACAAGAGGCTGCTGGCCTCTGTGCCTTCTCTCCCTCCATCTGCAAAGTCCCCAGCTGTGTTTCTCCTCCATCATCACCTTCGTCACCTCAGCATCCTTCCCAAGGGTGCTGGAAGGCTGAAGAGACACCACCTCTTTCTGCTTTCTTCATTGCCCCTGCCTTTGCTGATTGAAGCTTTTAGCAACATCTGTGTTATCCGAAACCTGGGCATAGTCAGAATCCACAAGAGACCCTCACTGTCAAAGTCAATATCCTTCTAATCCCACAATCCTCAGTCCCTAACCACCTCCACGAATGGCCCAACTGTAGACACTGAGTGTCACCCTCCACCAAAAATAGGCATCATCACGCATCTGCCCAGCTCTCTTTAGCCACTTATACATCATCCACAAACTTCTGCAGCACTTTCAGAAAACTTAGCATCTAGCCTTAGTGATTTAGGAAAAGGCTCTAACTAGACAGGATGGAACTTCAAACTTAAAAAGAGAATCAGGTGTCCATTACTGGTTATGAGCTCTCATTTGTAAAATTGGAATAAAAACAAGAACTACTCTGCCTTCCTCAATGGGTTATGTGCAAGGATAAAAAATAAAACATGCAGATCTTGATTATAATTGCTGTGACCCATTGGACAAACTCAGATGAGCTCTGACAACCATACAATACATGTATAGACATGTTCACAGTGCTCTGCAGGAAATGAGTAGAAGCAGGATTGGGATTCCCCAGTCTCCACTCTGCTGTTCTGCCCCCACAGGGTGCCTCCTTTGGGATGAGGCCTGGGGTAAAGCTATGCAGTCACCCCTGGGCTCCACACTCGGTTATACTGGAGCCCAACCAGGGTGTGATAGACTCCAGGGCACAGCAAAGCCCCTCCAGCCGGCAGGGCTCTCTGCCCTCTGTTACCCAGAAGCACTCATTGTCTTGTCACTCCCTGGAGGGCCTGGGTGATGGGAAGCCTACCCAGAAGCACCCAGATAGACCCCCCGAGGATCCTTACCTACTGTAGGTGTGTCTGGAAGCTGGGAACTGAGCACCATTGTATAAGAACTAAAAGCCAGAACAAAAGTAGAAGCTGCACCCTCTATTATAAAAGCAATATGGGCCACTTATTTTTCTCTAAATACACTTAAAAATTCCCAGGGAGGAGGGCAGCCTCTTTACCAAGTGCACATGTGTCCATGGCAGCTTTCAAAGCAAACCAGGGGTTTCAGGTTTCATAAGTATTCTAATCTGAACAATCCCAATTGACTTAAAAGAAATAAATGAAACTAAGTACATAAACACACACTCAAAAAGCAGAGTGATTAAAGGCCAAAGAGAACGTGAAAGGCTATTTCCCCAAATGTCAGCCCAGCATTACATCATTGTGTACTAGATTTTATTTTTCTCTAGCCTGGACCCAGTTCCAATACTCTGACATAAATCTTTGTGGCTCTGCTATGAAGCCAGATGGTGACTCTAAATGATCTAGCATCCTCTGGTGGCTGTTCCTGGGACATGACTACTTGGTGAATGTTCAAACAGGGGGCTTTTTCAAACTGAAATTTGAGACATGAACATTCCAAAGAGGAAAGCCCCGCTGGAAAAAAAAAAAAAAAAAAAATCATAGCCACAGAAGTGGAGAAGCACAGATTGTAGAGACATTGGTACAAAGTTTCAGTGAGATGGAGGAATAGGTTCAAGAGACCTATTGAACAACATGATGACTACAGTTAATAACAGTGTATTGTATACTTGAAAATTACTAAGAGTGGATTTCAAGTGTCCTCATCACATATAAATATGTGAGGTAATACATGTGTTAATTAGCTTGAGTTAGCCATTCTACAATGTATACATATTTCAAAACATCATGTTGTATGCTATGAAGATACACAATTTTTGTCAATTAAAAAAGAAAGAAAGAAAAACTGAGGAAACAAAAAGGTTACACAGCCATAATATTAGCCATCCACCTACAAGTGCTACCAACATATAAACTGGGAGGATAAAGGCAGATAACAGGATTGATATTCTCGCCCATGGTTTGATGTCAGATCTTAGCTATACCTGTCATTGATGCCCCTGCTCTTCCTTAAATTACCACGGTGTTCCTTTCTACACTGTCAGCTGCAGTCTCCCCTTTCTTACCTCCATTATCCCTCATAATCTCTGTGATATAAGAAAGAACAGTAGTTATTCTCCCACTTTATAGATAAGAAAACTGAGGCTTCCTCCTGGGGAATTACTTCACATGGCAGGAGAGTCTGCTACCTCTGGAATAATCTGTCTCTGTAATTTGTAACAAAGGAGAAAGATCACAGTAATTCATCCATGGAAACTATGCCCAAGAGCTTCTGAGTACCAGGAGGGAACCTTGGCTCCCAGCATGGAAACAGGAATGCAGAGAATAAGCTCTGAACAGTTTGTTTATTCATAGCAAGAGGTATGTGTTTTGTGTTTATTTCTGCTTATAAAAATAATTCAGATGTATTATAAAAAATTGAAATGCCAGCCTAGTATTATGGCACATGACTGGAATCTCAGCAACTGAAGAGGCTGAGGCAAGAGGATCATGAGTTCAAGACCATATGCAACTTAGGAAGACCCTGTCTCAAATTAAAAGCTAAGAAAAGGTCTGAAGTACAGCTCAGTGATAGAACACTTGTTCAGCATTCACAAGGCTCTGGGTTTGGTTCAACCCCCAAGACTGCAAAAAAGAAAAGGAAAAGAATTAGAATATAATTTTCCACTTAAAAAAAATATATATATATATATAGGCACAGCCTAGAATCCTATCATCCACTGATAGTCATTCTTAGCATTTTTATAGATTTATTTCATACTTTCCTTCTAGATAGGTATATTTTTACAAAATTCAAGTTTGATTGAATGTCTAACATTTATCCTGTCTCCCCTTAATATTAAATTGTAAGCACTTTGGCTATGACATTAAATATCATGGAAAATCCTATTTAAGAAAAATAATTGAATAATATTCCAGCATATGGCATTTGGTTTATTCC
Organism: Pedetes capensis; assembly: GCA_007922755.1. NCBI lineage: Eukaryota > Metazoa > Chordata > Mammalia > Rodentia > Pedetidae > Pedetes > Pedetes capensis. The sequence continues at coordinate 78,658 of VMDO01000564.1, read as the reverse complement.
AAAATTTAATATACTTTAAAATAAGTTCTAAAACTATGTGCAAATGGCTTATAGTAGTTGGAAGTTGTCCAGAATATTTGCACTGCCTTTCTTGCATCCTGGTCAGAGCCCCTATCATCTAGGGAGCATAGATGTGTGGCAGAGAGGTACAAGTAGAAGGCAGGCTGGTATGGGATCCTTACCAGCCCTGCGCAACATGAGGGACCTCAGAGCACCCAAGTCCCAGGGAAGAATTTTTGAGCCAGCATATGAGAGCCTCAAAATAATTCTCCCTTTTTCTAACACATCAAAGGCTTTGGAGACGATAGTGCTATGGTCTCTCCACATCCTCCTCAGTCACGATCCCTCCTGCTCCCTAAGATCCAAGCTTGTGAGAACCTACTCCTCATTCCTCAAGATGACATGCATGGCTGGGTCAATGTGAACTCAACTCAGGGACTATGTCCTGGCTGGAATTCCCCTTCCCTTGCATTCTGCAGGACTGCTAGAAGATAATTCTGCACATCCCTACCACCGCCACCACCACCCCACCACCCCCACCCCCACTTTCATCTCCAAGATCATCATCATTCCACAAGAGTACTAGGGCCAAGGGCCTTGCCTCCAGGAAGGAGCCAGGGCAAAAAGAAGTCAACCATCTTCACTGGTGGGAAAAAAAAGAAACTAAAAGGAAAGAGTCCTCTGTGCTTCCCAACTTGTGCTTCTGGCTTCCACACCGGGGTGGGGGGGTGGGGGGGGGTTCTAATCCTTTTCCTTGAAGGCTCATGATTTAATCTTTGTGAAATCTCTGGTTCAAGAACCAGGCAGTCTAGGACTCAGTTCCTTATCCCTAGTACTCCAAGGTACTCTAGGGGCCTCATGATAAAAGGGACCATGCAGATAGCTCGAGGAACTTACTCTTCCCTCTGCCCAGTAGCTTTTGCAACATTTGCAAATAAGAACAATGCTAAGAGCATCCTTCCTGCTTATAAACCCTCTTGGGAATAAGAAGCCAAGAAGTCATCCATCTCCAGGGATTTCTTTTGCTTCCAGTTCTGACTTGTGATCTTTGTGTCTCCTTTTGTCATAATGTTATCCAAAGCAAGACCCCTTCATTTCACACTGACAGCTGCCTCCCTTGAAGTCATATCCCTTCTTCAGCTTCAGTATCCCACGTATAGCTGGCAAACTTCCTGCTTCCCAAACATGGGCTAATAATTTAATGGCTCCAGAAGATTATAAACCATGGTGTTTTATGGAAGGTAAGGCTATTTGTGTGAAGGTGAGAAGCACTGCTTTTGCTAGGCTTTTGCAAAGACAAACCAAACAACAAAACAAAACAACCCAATCTAGCAGTGGCCTCAGGCTTGCAGAAGAGCAAACCATGAAGGGAATACATGCCAATGGACTGGCCTCTGAGTTCAAGAGGAAAGGTCATTAAAGTCCTCATGGAAGGGGCTTGCCTTATTTCAGCAAAGAATGTCCTGAGAGTTCCGGAAGGTAGGAAACGCCAGGCTAGGAATGCTGCTTGAGGACAGGAAGAGAGATGGAGCCTCACCTTTAACCAAAACCTGAGCCCACCACCAGGGGGATTTTCCCAGGGCACATTGTACGACTGTCCTATTAATCCAGGAGAGTTGAAGACGGAGGTGTCAGGGCCAACCTCCTGGCCATTCTAGAAAATGCAAACACAGAAAAGCATGAACTCTGGTTGTTCCAGGTGCTGAAGCCATTATTATTTGGGGACATCCACGAAGTGCCTCACCAGTGTTTTCTCCCTGGGGCCTTTGGATAAGGGTTTCTTTGCACACAAACTTTGGATACTTCCAGAAAGACACTCTGCCTCCAGCACTGTGCAGGTAGCACAGAGAGTACTGTTAGAGGTAGACGCCTCTGGCTGGTGACTAAGCCCCCACATTTAGAACAGCCCTCATGGGCACCTGGACACTGTGTTCTGTGTCTTTTCAGCAGGCTGCTGTGCTGAATGGAAGCCACCGGAAGACTTCCTTTTGGTCATCTATAAATCTCATTTTGTTCTTCTCTCCTTATCATAAAATTGAAAGCTGTAAGTTGAGCAAAGTAAGCCACAAACTGCCCTCACAGCCCTGGGAACTCCCTGGGTGATGAATAGTCTGGGCTTCCAGCTTTTATCTGACTTGCTTTATCTGGCTTTTCTACCAAGACCTGTCTTGGTGACACCATACTGAGATAGATTGCGTGCTATGCGTAAGTGGCCTTTATTTCAGAAGGCAATACATATTCTGCATAAAGTACAATGGCTCAGATGGGAATTCCAGCCCCTTTATCATTAGTATAGAAATTCAATGGTTCTTAACCGGATAGCCTATTGAAATGACTTCCATTAAATTCAATGGTCCATAATCCGGGTGGCCCCCTGAAATGACTTTCCATTAAAGTCAATGGGAGATTGTTTAAGTCAGAACCAATCTAAGGGCTAAACAGAATTTATTCTCACTGCCCTTAGGGCTCTGCTCAGTCCTCCCTGGGTCTTCCATGAAGACTGATAAAATCAGCACTTCTTGAAGCTGAGCCGGTAGGCAGAGAAATGGCATATACCAAGAGCATGCCCTTCCTTCCATGGCAGCAAGAGTCAGGCCTGATGACCCACTGATAAGGCTAGACACCACCATGGGCCCTTCGCAGGCCTCCAGATTTCATGCAGACTGTACACAAATCAGATCACCATCACCACTCTGGCACTATAACCCTGCAGCCTTCTCAACCACTTAATTCATGATGGTTTTCAGTTGACTCTCTTCATTTACTTAAATTTGTTTCAAAAGGAATCTCTCTAACACTAGCTTCATGGACTACCAGCCTGACCATACACAGAAAGTAAATAAATATAAATAAATTAAATTAAATATAAATAAATAAAAAATAAGCAGAAGGCAAGTGTAAAAATTAACATAATGAATGAGAAGCAATGCTATTAGATCACAGGTGAATGTTGTCAGCAGAAGTCCCTTAACCTGAGCCCAGAAGGACGGCCTTTCCGTCTGCCTCCATGGCAATCAGGTTCCAGAGAAAACTAACAGGGCGTGACTTTCTCATTGAGTGCCAAGATCACAGTATGAGCTAAAAGCATCCTTTGTGTATTGTCTTTTGGCAAATGCTGTGCTTTCTTACTTATTCTTATAGGATCCCACGGAGTAACTTTTATCCCCACTACAAAGACATGCAAACTGAGGCTCTAGCAGGTGAAGCAACTACCTCATCCTAACTCACAGGAAGAGCTGGGGTTTGTTACAAAGCATTCCCTCAGGTCAATGCACAGTATCCTCAGTGGTCACGCAGACCCCTGCCCCACACCTTGCCCAGGCCATCACCATTCCAGAGAGGAAGGCACTTTACAGATTGTTTTGTCTGACTTTTTTTTTTTTTTTTTTTT
>VMDO01000564.1:0-75167 GCA_007922755.1 Pedetes capensis | reverse complement strand
CTCTCAGAAATCCTTTCTAATTGACCTTTCTTTAAAATGTTAATCTTGTTCTTGGGGGCTCTTGGGGCCTGCTGCCCCCTGGAAGCAGCACTGCAGGTGAGCCCAGCTGTGAGTCAGCATGGAGAGCCTCCCAAGTCCCCAGGCTGGCAGCAGGCGTGCAGGGAGTGCTGAGTGGCATCTGGCCCACCCAGCCCAGGACACCCTCCAGTGGGGGCTTTAAACTCAGCAGGCACAGCTGGTGCCCCAGCTCCAGGCCTCTGGCTGGCACATAGCCTAGAGCCAAGGTGAGAGCTTTAAAGAAGCTCCATGGATGGGTCCCTGGGGTGATTGACAAACCAGGACCATTTCTAGGCCATCAGGAGGCCAGTGTAGATGAGGGCCAGGGTCAGGCTGCACCTTTGGAAAGAAGCAAGGTGGTGGAGGCTCTACGGAAAAGATAATAGGAACAGAGGAACAGAGAGGAACAGTAGGACAGAGAAGGAGAGGGAAGACCAGGAATGAAAGGTGAAAGGAATGACATCAGACAGGCAGAGGTAGAAAGCGAGAGAATGAAGGAGACCCAAGAAAGAGAGAGGGACAGGTAAGGCTTGGGTTGGCTGCCTCTTCAGGACATTCCCTTTCCCCAGCCCAGCCCAGTCTACAGCCATACCACCCTGGCATCCAATCTCATCTGACCTCAGAAACTAAGCAGGGTGAGCCCTGGTTAGTTCTTGGATGGGAAACTGCATGGGAGTAATGAGTGCTGTATGCTTGGGAGAAGGACCTGGCAGCCCACTCCCGAAAGCAATCCCAAAGCAATCAGCCATGGAAAACCCTATGAATAGCAGAGAAGCACTGACATAGTGCAGGGCATGGCACAGTATAATGGAGTGTTTTGTTCTGTTGTTCATAGGGTCACTATGAGTTGGACCCGACTCAATGGCACCTAACAACAACAACAGCCCAGCACAGACAAAATAAGAAACTTCACTTAGAAGGAAAGACAGAGAATCCTGGGAGCAAATTCCTGGCAGATGACAGACACACAGACACATACACACACACATTGGGCTTTCTCTTTTTCTGGGGAGAATGCATGCCTGGGCTGCAGGGTGTGCCTGCCAAGCACATGCCTGGGGAGCCCCTACCATGTGGATGGTCCACACCCTTTACACCTTGGGGTGGACTTGGCTGGATGACAGCCTGGCCTGTGTGTTAGGAGGTGAGAACAGGCAGGAATCCCTTCCACTGTGTATTCTATTCTCATCACCAACATGAGGATTGGTAGGATTAGGGCCCAGCAGAAACAACACCTAGAAATTGCCACCCAGGCAGGAGAGGCTACAAATAGCTAGGCAGTGCTTCTCTGTCACCATTAATAGCCTGCAGTGTGGGACATTTCACGAGATTCCCACCCCATCAGGGAAAGTGACCAGGATGCTGGTCTCTCCAGCTGAGTGGGTAGTGCTTTAAAGTCAAGGGAAAAGACAGGAGAAGGGCATCTCAGGGTCACTGGTCCTGATTCACTTCTCCAGGCTCAGCCCTCAGTTCCCCAAAGGAAAAAATTTACTTATTTATTTACTTATTTATTTGGTAAACATTTATTAAGAAACCACCACATGCCACCTGATTTGAGCTATTGGCAACTTGAATAAACAGGGTCTTCCTGTCTACGGCAGCTCTCTCCACCACCAGAAGGGCTTGAGTTGCAGGAGCTGCCACATACAGTAAAATATTTCACATCATAACCCAATGGAAAAGCTGATTTAGCCCTAAAGTGGTGGCATGTGCCTGCTCTGCAGTTCCACAGAGCTGGATTCAGATTTCAGCTCAGCTCCTCTCTCTGGCTGTAGGGTATGGATTAGGTTTCTTAGTTTCTCAAATTTCAATTTCCCCTTCTCTATAGTAGGGAGAATAAAATCAGCTCCTCAATGAGCTGTTGTGAGGAAAAATGGAAGAATCCAGGGAAAGCACTCAGTTGGCACAGTGTCTGGCACAGGGTAAGGGTTGCCTTTCTCCTGTTCCTTGCTACTGTTGATAGACGCAGAGGAAGTGGGTACATAAATCTATACCCACTTGCTCTGCCTCTCTGTTCTCTGGTGCATAGAGTGAGGTAGTTCCTCCCACCTCTTTGGGTCATAGCTGTGACAGTCTGTCTCGACCCAGGAACAGTGATATTCTTCTCTACTCACCTGCACTTGCTGCTCAGTGTTGGCCCTCCCTCCTGTGGCTACAGGCTTACTTAATCCTCTTTTCCCCTTTCCAGAACTTTTATTCACTTCTATTCCCAGGCCAGCTATTTCTTTTATCTCAAGAATGTAGGTCTCAACAGCAATGACAATTTCCCAGACTCAAAAGCAAAAAATCTTGGAGGAAATGTGGTAGAGAAATGAGGTCCCTCAGCAGATTTAGTGTCTTTTTGTAGGTTAGCACATCATCAACAAAGACAAATGTTAGTTGAGCATCTAATATACACAAGAAAATACACTAATTACGAAGAATTTTTAAAGGAAAAGACATATATTCTTGACTCAGGATGAAAAGGATTCCCAAATACAAATCCTTATTGAATATGAACTCCCAATCCAAAATTTCAAAAGCCATGGGGAAACATTCACATCACAAGCAAATGTCAGTCAGTAGAAAGAAAACAAGATCAAAGAAGACTACGGAGAACTTGAAGTAAATGAATGAAAGGGATCACAGAATTAGTATGTTTAACATTAAAAACATACAAGAAAGAACTCAAAATTTAAAATAAAAAAAGAACAAGCCAAATAGGATGTATGGAAAATTTTTACATGGCCACAGAATAGGATCAATAGCAGATTAGACTCAGAAGGACTTTGAAACATACTCAGAATGCAGACTGTAGAGAACAAATGACAGAACAAGAATATTAACCCAGCACAGAGGGTAGAATGAGAAGATCCAGAGCGTGCCTGATGAGAGAGCCAGAAGATGCCCATAGGGGGTAGGGAATAGCAATGTTTGAGGAATCAATGGCTAAGAAATTAAAAACAAGAACCCATAGATTCTGGGTGCACAAGTTCTAAGTTGTTGTGGTTGTTAGGTGCCATCGGGTCGGTATCCGACTCATAACAACCCTAGGTACAACAGGGGAAACACTATTGTCAGTGCTTCTCTACTATTCATAGGGTTTTCAAAGGCAGATTGATTTTCAGGAGTGGGTTTCCAGGTCCTTCTCCCAAGCCCACAGTATCTGGTATTCCCAGATGGTTTCCCATCCAAGTAGTAATCAGACCCGACCCTGCTTAGCTTCTGAGATATGACGAGATCAGACACCACAGGGCTATGGCTGCAGGCAAGTTCTAAGTAGAATAAATAAAAATCTTATAGAACCAGGCATGGTGTCACACACCTGTAATCCCAGCATTTGGGAGGCTAAGGCAGGAAGATGTTGAGAGCTCAAGCCAACTGGGGCCACAGAGTAACAGTGAGACCCTGTTTTAAAGAAAAACAAAAACAAAATTCTTGTAGAGAAACTATCATTCACTAAGTCAACATGTAAAACATCAAAAGCAAAGAGAAAATAGAAATTGCCTATAGTTTAAACAGCCAACTTGTCAACCGCAACAAGTGAAATGAGGGACGGAGGAATAACACCTTTCTTCAAAGGACTAGACAAAAATAATTGTCAATCAAGACATCTATGTTGAGCTACATTGTGACTCAAACATGGGATTGAAATAAAATATCTTTAGACAAACAAAAACAGAGAGAATCTGTCACCAGCAGAATCTCCCTGAGAGAATGTCCAAAGAATAAACTTCAAGTGGAAAGAAATGAAGCCCAGAAGGGATCCATGAAGAAGAACATTGATGAAAAAAGGCACTGATTACCATGGAGTAATATAAAACAAGGATCAATTTCTAAAACAACAATAACATTAATGATAAATTTGGGTGGCCAGAAAGCAAGATAGAATCATGATAGGAGACAGCAATAATATGTTAGGCAGAGACCATTACATCAGTTAAATTATAAATTAACTTGACATTGTTAGGTCAAGTAAACACATTAAAATTTAAGGGTAACCTCTAAAAGAATAAAAATGAGATGTATGGCTCCCAAATCCAAGAGGGATGAAAGAGAAATAAAGAATGCAGCAAAGAAGAAGCAAGAGAAACAGCTTAAACTAAGGTAAACAGAAATAATAAGAAGAAATGCTGGGATATATCCAGAAACCTAAAGTTACAGCAAATGTAAATGGATCCAACTCACCAATTAAAGAAAAAAGTACCTGACTGGATTTAAATTGCTCAGCAATATGCTGTTTCCCAGAAACACATCTGTAATTTAAAGACCCAGAGAAGTTGAAGGTAAAGGCCTAGGGAAAGATGTTCCAAACATATTTGAGCCGAAAGAAAGAAGTTTAAGTGTTTTCATATCAGATTAAACAAACTTTAAGAATAGGTAGAACTGACCTGACCACAGTGGGTAGAGAAGGAGGAGTTGTTAAAGGCAGAGAACAGCCTGAACAAAGCAACTTATAAAGCAATGTGCCTAACAAATTTCAACAGCTCAAATTCAGCTATGAGTTAACATAGAGATAGATTCTGCTTCATCATATGATTATGTGGCACCCTTCAAGGGTATACACTTAAGTGTCTAAGTTGTAGACCTCATGCTAACTATTCTATATTTAACTATCCCTCAGGTCTATGCAGGATAGGTTCTAGGACCAGGATACCAAGATTCACAGATGCTCAAGTCCTTATATTAAATGATGTAGCATTTGCCTGCATGCATGCATGTACTTCCTTTGTCTACTTTAAATCATCTCAAATTACTTATATATAATACCTAGTACATTAAATAATATGTAAATAGTTTTTATACCATATTGTTCAGAGAACAGTGGCAAGAAAAAAAAGTCCGTGCGTGCTCAGTACAGATCCAATTTTCTTTCTTTCTTTTTTTGCTGGGATTATATGCATGAGCCACCATACCTGGCCCAGTAGAGATATATTTTTTAAAATGTATTTATTCATAGTTGGTTGGGCCCACAAATGCAGAACCCCCAGATCTGGAGGGCCAACTGTACTGCTGCTCCATAAACTTCGTAACGTAGGTGCTTTGCTATTTAAGACAATTTTGGTTATAAGAAACAGATACCCAATTCCAATCTGTCTGAGTTCAGAGTGAGGATAGAGATGGATCTCCCATTAAAAAAAAAATCCTATGGAAGGGCTCTGATGGGTCCAGTTGGGATCACATGCCCACCCTCCAGCCCCTGAGTTCAGGAGGCTGGGCCATTGGCCAAGCTTGAGTCAAATGCCTTCCCAGCCCAGAATGTGTGGCATTACAATCAAAATTCCCAACCAACATCTCCTAATTGATGCAGAGAAAGACTGCTTCTGCAAAAGAAAGGGACCTACGATCAATTCCACAAGTAGAAATTTTATGATCTTCATTTTACAAATGAGGTCTCTTTGACTAAAAGGCCAAGGAACTTATCCAAAGTTCCCAACACCTTTACATGGCAGAACTAATGGGAATCCAGGCTTCTTACTTTTTCTTCTCTTAAAAACTGAATTTTTCTCCACCGAATGGACATAGAACTTCACGTAGAGTAAGTTCTTATGATATATATACTAATGATGTTAAAGTAGCTTTAGTATGTAGAGACAATTGGCCATTTTTCTTCACAATCATTAAAAGCTTCAGAACAAAGAACCTGAGAGCCAATAGCCCTATACCTTATGGGCCCTCCCAAGTGCCCCCTCATAGACACCAGTGAATCTGCTACCATGTTCAGAGCCTCTCTGATCATTGGTACTGTACAGTTCATTTCTGATACATCTTCCGCTGTTTCATAGCCAGTGCCTCCTTGTCTTCCACACAGCACTCAACTGAACCACTAGTGGATGTTTACATGTTGTCTCTAGATTATTCTGCTAAAGCAATTATTTTTAATGGTTTTTAACTCTTGGACCCATTTAGAAAATTATTAGAACTTGTGGGCTGTCACCCTAGGGAGAGAAATCAGTGCAAGTTTGCACATATGCACAAAACTTTCAGCAACACTGCAGACCTTACAGAGCACCCATGAGTACCTGGGGTTTGAGAACTGCCTCACTGAGAGTAGAATAGAACTTTATACCCCTAAGAGATGGCACTGAAAGCCTTTTTAATCAACTCAAAAAGATTAAGGCCAACTCATGTGTGACCATCTTGAGCAACCAGGATGTTCCAGCCCTCCAGAGAGCACACATCCCATAGTCTGCTGTTGGCTATGTGGATCCTGTTCAGCTCTGATTAAGAAACACCAGCTGGGGGGCAGCTAAGTGCCAGGTGCTCTACCAGGCCCTGGGGATACTCACTAGAGTAAGGCTCTGTCCTGGGTCCCTGGGAGTTCAAAACAGATGCATCAGCTATGGCTTCAGCCCAACACAGTCAGTGCTAAGGTTGAGTGATACAAAGATCCTGAGGGAACCTTGGCAGGAGGGGTAATGGAAGGCAAGATTTCCAGGACAGAAAGTCTCAATGAAAGGAAGATGAGGAGTTTTCTAGCCATGAGTGGGAAGAGGAGGGGGAAGCAGCCTTGGTAGGTGGTAGGAACAAGTGCAAGGATCCAAATGCATATCAAGTAACATGTGTGGGAACTCCAAGCAGGTAGGTGTCACTAGAGCATAGGTTCTCAATCAGGGTGATTTTGCCACTGCTTTAGAATCCCCCACCAGGGACACTGGTGATGTCTCTAGATATGTTTGGCTGCCACACCTTAAAATGGCAGGATGAAAAGTGCAGCTACTGGCATCTAGTAGGTAGACACCAAGGCTACTGCTACACATCCCTCAATGCACAAAACCACTCCTGACAACAACAACAAAAAATTTCTTGGTACAAAGTTTGCATGAGATAATGGAGGGGGAATGGGGGAGTGGGTGTGCACAGTGGGAAACCAATATTCCTGTATCCTTGAGGCTGCTGCCATTAGCCTCTGCCTTCCTTACAGCAATAACACTAGTGCTGTACCATATCAGCAGAAGAAAAGAAAGGGAGAGGTCTGTCTCTGGGAGGCAAAGAGCATAAACAAATTCCTGGAGCTAGCTTGATGTCTACACTTATCTGCACTTGTGCCTGTTGAACAGCTGGTCCCAGCTGAAAGTAACCTGGGGATCACACTGGACATGATTTGCAGGCCCATCCCAGGGAGCAGCAGGTAACCCAAAGGTATTTGTGGTTTGCCTAGTTAGCCCATGGTGAGACACAGGGAAGAGAATTTGGAGCTGTTACCAGTGACTCTGAGATCAAATGTGATCGCTGGCAAGAGAACTGGCAAGTTCTCTCTGCAAGCCCAGGAACATTCCCCTGGGGAGTAACAAGGTCCAGGTGTGATTGCATCTTTACAGTGACTTCCCACCTCTAGGAATATCAGAACAAATTCCTTAAGAGATCTGCCAGGAAACAGACTAGAAATCCTAAAAGCAAGATCATGAATCCTTAAAATCACTGGGCACCATGGCATATGCCTGTAATCCTAGCTACTTGAGAGGTTGAGGTGAAAGGATCACAGGTTCGAGGCCAGAGGCAGCCTACACAATTTAGTGAGACCCTAGCTCAAAAACAAAATATGAAAAACAAGGGAGAAGTTGGGTGCAGTGGTGCACACCTGTATCCCAGCAACTTGGGAGGCAGAGGCAGGAGGATCGTAAGTTTGAAACCAGAGGCAGTCTGCATAATTTAGTGAAACCCTGTCCCAACAAGTTAAAAAAAAGAGGGGGGGCTGGAGGTGCAGCTTAGTGGTACAGCACTTGCAAAGTATGCGAGCATGAGGCCCTGGGTTTAACCCCCAGTACCACAAATAATAATAATAATGATAAAATTAAAAAATAAGAGAGATGGGGATGCAGGTCAGTGGTGGAGCACTTGCCTAGCATGTACAAAGCACTGTGTTCAACCTTCAGTACTAAGAGTAAAAAGTCCATAAAAATCACACGAGTAGCATTATGCAGAAAGGTTTGCTGAAAGTTGCTATAGAAAAGAAAAACTACCATATAAGACACCAAAAGGAACCCCCATCACTAAATGCATCACTAATATGGGAGCTCTCTGAGCCTTGTTGACAGCCCAGGACTGGGACAGGATCCCAGACCTGTACAAGAGCCAATGCTTCCAAGGCTTCTGGTGAAAGTGCCACCTGAAATGGTCAGAAATCCAGGTGTGGTGATGCACACCTGTAACCTCAGCACTTGGGAGGCTGAGGCAGGAAAATTACAAATTCCAGGCCAGCCTGGGCTATATGGCAAGACCCTGCCTGCAGAAGAATAGGAAGGAGGGTGAGGAGGAAGGAGCCAGATAAACTGTCTAGTTTTAGGAACTTATTAATTAGAGTTCCTCTCCTTTGCCCCATCAGAGCATGTGTTATTGTGAGATTATGATTTATAATAATATCAGAAGTGCCAAAAATATACATTTTAAGAGACATTATCTATGTATTACTTTTCAAAGTTGAGTTGAATTATAGCAGCAATATGTAGCTTGACATTTGCTCAAAATATGACAGTAACTAAATGAATGCTAGTGCCTCTATGTGACAGGTAAGACAGTCAAAGAAAATGGCAGATGGTTGTCATCTGAGGAGCACAAGCCATTTGGAAGTATTTGAAATTGGAGAACATTAGGGAGGTACAATGACAGTGGAGGTGTGAGTATGCAGCAGAACCTCTGGCATGCCTAACAGCTGCATGCACTTGTGATAAGTTTGAGACTCATGGTACTGTGTGTGATTGTGCCCAGCAACAAGCCCTGCTTCTTCTGCTATGGTAACCACTTTGAGCCCCTCTTCTAATTGCAGGAGTCAGAGGTGACATGTATTCATCTTTTGTTATCAGTATGACAATTTTAATACAGTCTTTTCCTTTCTTAAAATGTGTATACATCTTCTGGCACCTTCTGTATATTTGGTCTTCAGAGTGGTTTCCTGGGACACAGCTCCTAAAACCCTCTGAATCTTTCAAATGAAGCATTTTTGTATGTTAATAAGATGACTGATGGCTGAGGGCTCCTGGAAAGCCTGAGGTTGGAGTTAGTTGCCAGGGAAAACAATCATGTGATTAGAGCACTGGACCTTTCCACCAGGAAGGGAAGAGAGGCTGAAGGTTGGTTGGTCACCAATGGCCAGTGATTTAATCAACCATGCCTACATAATGAGGCCTCTTGGTTGGGGGAGCTTCCGGGGTGCTGAACATACGGAAGTGCCTGGAGGGTGATGTGCCCAGAGAGGGCACAGAAGCTCCACATCCCATGTCCCTGCCCCCACACTTTGATCTATGCATTTCGTTCATCTGGCTGTTCATCTGTATCTATTGTGATATCCTTTATAATCAACAGTCAAATGAAAAGGGTTTCCCTGAGTTCTGGGAGCTATCTAGCAAAGTATCAAATCCAAAGAGGGGTTTGTGGCAAGCCCCAATTCACAGCCAGAAACACAGGTCACAACATGAGACTAGCAATTGGTGTCTGAAGTGGGGACAATCCTGTGGGTGGGACTGAGCCTTTAACCTGTGAGATCTGACTCTAACTCCAGGTAGATAGCATCAGAATTGAATTCAACCATAGGACCCCCAGCTAGTATAAGAGAACTGGTCAGCGTGGGGGAAAAATTAATACACACTTGGGGACCAGAGGTAAAATATATAGTGTTGATTGTAAATGTAGAAGGAAAAACAGTTGATTTTGCACAGTTCCTTTGACATCTTTGTGGAAAGAAAGCATCATTGATTTTCAACACATCCATCATTGACAGGGAAAGCCAGCTCTCTACCAACAAAACTTATCCACAAGAAGTCTAGATACCCTGAGAGAGGACTTGAATTAGCCATGAAGACTTGAACCGTGGCCTAGACCTCTGATCCCCAGGGAGAAGAAGGATGTGGCCCTGGAGAAGATGATATTCCAGGATACCTTCGCTGCTGCTTATGGCATAAACAAACAAGCTTTTCTTCTTATCCCAAATGCTACACCCAAACATGTCAGGCTAACTAGGGGAAATCGGCTGAGATAAGGCAGATGGCACACAGTGCCATTTATCCTGGAACAAACTGGCCTTTCAGTTTCCAGGAGATGTCTCATAACTCATCCCTCCAAAGAAGCACTTGCACTCAGGTGCCCTGCTCTCTGGGCACAGAGCACCATTAGCTTTAAAAATGTCCCAACTGTTACAGGAGAGACAAGTCATCAAGCATGGCACTGGGAAAAGGACAACTGGGGCTCTATCTTATGGAAAGGCACTGGGCACACAGGCTGCAAGCCACCCAGTAGAATATTGGGAAGACTTCTTCCTTCTGGAGATTCTACCAGTAGCAGGCCTATGCCCTGGGCCATGGATCTGGAATTTCTACCCCCAAAGGCCAGCATTTTCACTTCTTAACTTGCTCTCAACTTAGGGTCTTTGCTCTGAAGCCAACTGAGCATGGACTCTTTGGCTCTACCTCTGTGCCCTATTTTTAAATATCCTGTGATCTAATTATTTTTATGACCAAATTGTTATTTGGCTGTTGGGCCACCTCTGGGACCATGTAATTACCGGCCCCCAGTTGCAGGTTTGAATGCCTGGCTCTGAGGTTATCTAAACATAGGAAAAGGTTTTGTTGTGCATCATCGGTGTGCACGTGGGCTTCAAAGCTAAGTTACTCCTAAATTGTTGAACTGTTTAAAGATAAGTTCCATAAAAATCCTCTTCTGGGTTCTATCCAAGCCATTGGAGCCAGCATGGTCCTGGATGGATATTTCAGGAAGGCCAGGAGTAACCGCAAGGAAGCATTGTGCCTAATCATGCACTTATCCGGATATTGTAGGGAAATTATGACCATAAATATCTCCTGAAGACAAAATGACCACACCTGAAGACAAAATGACGTGTGGCAGACTGGCAGGGTCAAGGTGACTGGTTTTTCTAAGAATGACACAGAGAAAACTCTGAAGAGGTGAGCTTCCTTAGAAAATGGCCACGACAAGCAAGGGAAGTTCTGTCAGTGTGTAAAGCACAGAAAACTCCCAGGGAAGAAAATCCACTCCAGAAAGGAAGCATGAAGGGAAGGATGGGAGAGCCCAGAGCCATGTATCTGTGGCCAGGTGAGTCAGGGTTCATGTCCCAGCTCTGGGCTTTCTTAAAGTGTGAACTTAGAAAATTTAATTAATAATGGATGCCATGGCACGTGCCTGTAATCCCACCAACTTTGGAGGCTGAGGCAGGAATATCATCAGCTGGAGGCCGGAGGCAGCCTGCACAACTGGGTGAGACTCTGTCTCAAAATAAAAAATTAAAAGTAGAGCTTGGGGTGCAGCTTACTGGTAGAGCGCTCACCTAGCATGCATGAGGCCCTGGGTTCAACCCCCTAGTAACTGAAAAAAAAAAAAGAAAGTAAAGAAAGAAAATTTAATTAACTGCTTTGGTTGTCAGTTTCCTCATATATAATGATGATTATTATGTTCATCAGATTATATAAGGATCAAAGAAGATAATAAAGTACTTAACATACAAAGGTACCTAATAAACACTTGAGAAATGGCAGCTGAGGGTATAGTACCATGCCACACAACGACATTGCAGCCAATGATGGACTATATATATTGACAGTGGTCCCATTACATTATATCACTTAGTGACCTCATGGCTGTCTTAGTTTGTACACTCTATGATGTTCACACGATAACAAAAGTGCCTAGTGAGGTATCTTTCAGAAAATTCCCCTCTTGTTAAGCAGTATATGACTGTGTTATTATTTTCTCATTAGCTACTTTTATTTGTATAGTGTTTTAGGGCTTGTAAAGGGACTGAATCCAGGGCTTGTGCATGCTAGCCTAGTGTCTACCACTGAGCTACATCTCTAGTCCTTTTTATTTTTTATTTTGAGACAGGGTGTTGCTATGGAGCCTCTTCTGGCCTCAAAGTCATGATCCTCCTGCTTCAGAGGTGTTGGGATTATGGGCATATGCCACCATGTCCAGCTTTTTTTTTTTTTTTTTTTTTTTAGAAAATCTGGGGAGATGAACATGAGCAATGTACAATGACTTTCACATATGTAAACATCATAATGAAACCCATTAAGTTGTACACTAAAAATATCACTAATAAAATAAAATTATTGGGAAAACAAAAGGCGCTAGCAAGTCAAATGCTTCTTCAAAGTAAGAGTACATTATTTCATCAAAATCTATGAGAACATTTATTATTCTCTTTCTTAATAATAAAATTAATTTAAAAGTAACAAAAAGAAAATCTGACTAGCTTACTCATATGATTAAAAAATCAAAACAAGCCAGGCATTGTGGTGCATATCTGTAATCCTAGCTACTTGAGAGGTAGAGGCAGGATGATCATGGATTCCAGGCCAGAGGCAGTGTGCACAATTTAGCAAGACCCTGTCTCAAAACAAAAAATAAATAAGGAAGCAGGAACGAGGCTCAGTGGTAGAGAATTTCCCCAGCATGTACAAGGCCCTGGGTTCCACCCCCACTACTGAAAATAAGCAATACACAAGTACACAATGCGAGTCTAGCTCCCACTCTACGTCTACCCACCCTTTCCTCCTCCATTGCTGTTCCTTCCAGCAACCACTTTCCTCAGTTTCTTATGTAGCCTCCAGTGCTTCTTTTCACAAACACACATACTTAGCCTTTCCTCTTTTCTCACACAAAGGTAGCATTCTGCCTACACTATTCTGCTCTTTGCTGTCTTTATAAATCTTACTGTTGACAGAGAGTACTGGAGACCTTTACATATTAGTACATAGAAAAATTTCTCTCTCTCTCTCTCTCTCTCTCTCTCTCTCTCACACACACACACACACACACACACACACACATACACACACACACACACAGAGAGAGAGAGAGAGAGAGGGAGAAAGAGATAGAGATAGAGAGAGAGAGAGAGAGAACGACATAATTCCACAGTGTAACTCTATTCAAACTTTATTTAACCAGCTCCCTCAGGATGGACACTTGGGTTGTTTTCAATTACAACCCTTCATTGCTCCTGACATTGCTACAATGAGGACCCTGGCCCATTGTCATTTTGTGTAGCAGAGGCACACCCTCAGAGCATACTCCCAACAGTGAAACTACTGAGTCAAAGTGCACGCCTATCTGTGACTATGGTTGGTACCGTGGACAACTCCCCTTTGGGATAGGACCATTTTGCACCCCTTCCTCCAACTGCTGCACAAGAAGCAGCAACCTCTTTGCCTCTTTACATTATTCTGTCCACTAACAATCATGTCTCCAAATGTGTCTTCTCTTGTCTTTGTTTTTATCATTTTACCTGTACTGAAGTGTACAATCCAATAGCATTAAGTGCATTCGAGATGCTATGCAACCATCGCCACCACCTACCTTCAGAATATTTTCACGTTCCTCAACGGAGACTCTGTACTCAGTAATAATAACTGCCCATCTCCCAAGTCCATTCTTAGTTATGCTGGCATTTGCTCAGACAGCATGGTTTGAGGGAAACCAAGCCTCCTGCCAATCCCGGCAACATACTCCTACCTACTCTCAGAACCACAACCTTCATTTACTAATAGGGCAACAAAGACTTTCATTGTATGATGAGAAATCAGGCTTGCAGAAAAAAGTTCTCCCAGGAGAAAAGGTGAAAAATCACTGAATTTTACATAAACTTGTGCAGGACCCATTTCTATACACAGCTTCCGTGTGGGTCAAGTGGAGGACACTAGAAAGAGCAGTGGTGATGGTATAGCTCATGGCGTGTATGTTCAAAGAGCTCAGGAAGGCAAGGCCGGGCCAAATGATATATTTTATTTACTTCCTTGACTAAGGATAAGTCTAGTTGTCAGATTCAGGACAGTGAATTTATTTTTGCATCCAGAAATTTCTGTATTTTCTAAGCCCTGCAGTTCTGTGGGCACTTCCTCCCCACCCACTGCCCTCTCTCAAAACTGTTCAGCCTGTAGGGACTCCTCTTCAAGCTCCACATACCCTGAGGATCATGAGCCAAGGGAGCTGGGGGTTGGGGAGAGAAAAGAAGGTGGCCGTAAGCAGAAGGGACACGAAGTGCTTAGCTTGGGGGCCAGTTGGTGCTCAGCAAATGGTGATGATGACGCAGGCGATAGAGACCGTAGTGGTGGGGTTGATGACAGATTCCTCAGGAATTAGCCTCTTGGACTGTGGCTCAGCTCCTAACCTGGGAGCTTCTGACTTCTTTACACTGACCTGGAACCTGTCCTCCTCCAACTTTGACACCTGGCAGTTAATTCTGCTCCTTGTCTCCTCCCCCAAATCTGACTGCTCTTCCCCATCAGACACCTCCTACTATGTCCTCCTCGCTGACCTGAATATCCTATCATCCTTTAAACATCCTTCTTAAAACTTGCTTCCTAGATCTTCATCAAGCATTTGGACAGATATAAACAAGGGAAGCAGGGAGAAAGCAGCTCCTGTCCCTTGAAGGTGAGATGGGATGCGGGTGAGAGGCACTAGACTTTGATGGACCCAGAGACTGAGGGGACAGAATGAGAAAAGCATTACTGTTTAGGTGGGAGGCTCAAAAAAATAGTTCCTGAGGTCTCAGTCCAGAGAGATGACCTATGAGGGCCTTAGTACTGGGCTGTCAGCTGGGTTAACACTGGGCAAAGGAATGTCAGAGCCGGATAGGGCTCCATGGTGAAATTCTGGGATTTGTCACCTTTATACAGAAGAGTTCTCCCTCTAGACTGAACTGAGAGCCAACGTGTAGCATAACAAGAGGGGACACTGAGTATGGCTCTGCTTCCTTCCCTGGAAACCCTTATGGATCCAAAGACTGTAAGGGAGCAGTGCCATCATTGCCGTGATCCACTAATTGATAGTGGCTAACAGTGATGATCCTATTAACCCATTAACCTGGCTAACAGGTTGACAGATACCTGGTGGTGACCCCAATTAGGATATATACATGTCATGCCTGTGCAAATTATTTAGTCCTATGTGATTCTTTTCATCACTAATTATGCAAGTGTGTGTTCACTGCTGCAGCTCAATAGCTAAACATTCACTCATTACTTTCCAGTGAGAAATTCTCCACCCATTATGCTTCATTCTCACCTCACTCTACTTCCAACAACCTCCCCAGGGCAAAATCATATCAACATCTTCTTTTCTACTAAGCCCAGAAGCAATTTCAAGAACGGACATAGATGTAGTCTTTGATACCTAGAGAAAGTCTGTGCCCACCACTATCCCTCCTAAGGGTGTCACTATCACCAGATTGGCAATCACTGGCTCCCTATGTCTCCAAGTTTCCTGAACACAGGGCCACATACCCAGTTACAAGATGCCTGGTTGGTGCAAACAGTTCCCCATTAGGTCTGGTTATTTCTGCATGCTAGGAGAGATCCAGCATTGGAGTGAAGAGGATTTACCTTTATAGTGCATGGATGTGGAGCCCAAGTTCAGCACTGTTCCATGCCATGGCCCCAGTGGAAGGATATGTATGTGTGCCCATTGTCCCCTCCCAGGTGGTGGCTGCATGTTCTTTCCAGCAAAGTCCAGCTTCACTGATACTCTCCAATTTCCCTCCACACCCACCTTCTCTTTTCTTTTTTGGATGGTAGTAACTGCCTGTGTTGGCACTTCTGAGTCAATTCCAACCTACTTTTGGTCAAACTCCTCTCCTGCTTGGTCCTCTTCCAAGACAAATGCAAAAGCCACAGGGGGCTGGAGAGTTGCCCTGGCGAAGAATTGCCCAACAGAATTTCAATTAATTTCTCAGATTGTCCTCAGGACTTGGTGCATCCAAGCCTGGTGGGGGCCCTGGCTGGCTTTCCGGGTAGTCATGAAGTTACGCTGGAGGAGTTAATAACTTCAACACTCTCACAAACACAATGGGACAAAGCTTTTGCATTCCTAAATTCCAGAGTCAGAAGGAAAGAGCAGAGAAAGAGACAACTAGAAAGGTAAAGCAGCAGAAGCAGAGAGAAAGCCGGGAGAGGCTGACTGCAAAACAGAGAGAATCTTATCCCCTGACCCATCTCTCATACTCTGACCAGTAACTATGTGTACCCCTTCTTCAGACTTCTGCGCCTCCTACTCCCAAGAACTCGCAGTGGCAACAGAAGTTTTATATAAGTTGACAATCTGATTGGGAGATGGGTTAAGGAACTTTTGGGGAGGCTGAATTTGCATACCAAGCACCCTTTTTTGATTTTGACTAAATGCTTACTTAAGTGCCAGTGGGAAAAATTAGGGTGTTTTCACTGCTGGGCACTGTTTTAGTGCCACCTATCCTGCCCATTCAGTTGAGCAATTCTCTTGCCCCTAGAGTCATGCTAACCAGGACCATGTATCTAGCATTGCTTGCTTCCCTTCCTCACCTTCACTCAAACTCTGTGAAGACCATCCCAGGCTCTGTATTTCAATGGAACCCAATTAAATGCCATTTGTGAATATTGCTCACTCACATGCAGCAGGGTATGGTATCTGGATAGGTACCAGCTACTACCTAACAAGCCCTGAACTTCACACTTTGAAAAGCACTTCCACATCCAGCATCTTACTCAACTCTCACAGTAACTATGTACAGTAGCCAGGAGAGAAAGGCTCATCTTTCCATTTTTAAGATAAGGAAGACACAAGCATGGCATCAGGGACACTAATTTAGACACAAGTTTGAACTGAAATCCCATCTCTGATTGCTATTGCTTTGTGTGAGCTGAAACAGGTCCGTGTCTCATTTTATTCATCTGTAAAATGGGATTATAGTTACCTACTTTGCAAAATTTCTATTAGATAGATGGGATTATAGTTATCAACCTTGCAAGCCTTCTTTTAGATTGATGGCACATTTAAGTGCTTAAAAAGTTGAATAGAGTGTAAGTTCCTAAACAGTAGTAATTTTGAGTGATGATGACTATGATGATGATGGTGAGGATGATGGTGGCAGTGGTGAAACAACACTAACCAAGACATTACTCATAGTTTCATTGTTTATCTCTATTTTCTATTTTCCCACAGTTAATCATGACTAGTACCTTTAAGGAAAAAAGTGATCTACACCCATTCAAGTATTCTTTGTGAGTATGATATTCTTCTGCTCAAGGGTGCCATGTTGGATCTCTGGAACCCCCATTAGGAAGCCTAAAGCTCTGGGCAGGTGCTGTCTAACGCTTGGCCAAAGCCTCATTCCTCACATTCCATCTTACTCACCATGTATTCAAGGCCAGGTAATTGTTCCCAGCAACTGCCAGTGTCCGTGTAATTGTCCTCGAATTGCTCCAGGTGGCCTTTCCAGGCAAGGGTTCTTCACAATTAGTCTTCACATGGAAATGTTGAAAGACAAGTGATTATTTTGGGGAATTACTTGTCAGCAAGAAGACGTAGCTCCGATAGGACATAATAGGGGCCGTGTGTTAATTACAATCTGCAAGATGCTATCACATCACTTCTTCAAGCCATAGCTCATTAGGCATTCCAGCCTCGGCTCCCTGTCATAACTGTGGATTTGTTACGATGTGCAAAGAAAACGGCATCTCAAATGAGGATAATTTAAGGACTGTGTGGATGCACCCACATGCAGGTGGTCAGCAAACATCTTAATGAGCCTAATTTTGCCTTGGATCCAAAGTACTATATGTACACTTCTGACAGCAAGCATACCAAGTATGTGTGCATACTCACACATGTGCACATACACAGACACATGCAGGCATCCTTAGAACATCTTATGAAAAATATCCAAATGCTTCTTGATTACATTTCTTCTGCTTCACTTTCTTTGGACTTTTAAAAGCAACGAGAAATTATCCCTTAAAAGCAAAATTCTCAGCAAAGTATTCAGTATTTCCTGAGGGCCTATGTATGCCCAAGCCTGGGCTAGTTGTCCTAGGGGAATAACAGAAAAGAACATGTGTCACGGAAGCTTGTAATCTCATTTGGAAAAAGGGATCCATGACCACAGAATAAGAAACTAGAGAAGTGGTAGTGGGAAGAAAGGAGGAGGCTCTTGGCTCCCTGGGAAGAGAAAGGCCTGGGTGTCAGAGGGGACCTTGGAGAAAGGCAGACACCAACCTGGCTTAGCTGGAGGGATGGGTCTCTGTGCACAGGCCTGGGGCAGAAGCAGGGAGAATAGTCTTTGCTGAGAAGAGGGAAAGTGAAAGGAAGAGAGACACAGAGAGAGGAGCAGGAGGAAGAAAAGGAATCGAGGAAGAGAAACAGAATAAGCAAGAAAGAGGGTCTCAGAGAGGAAAAGAGAGGAGACAGGGAAGAGAGCAACAGGGGAAGAGAATGAGAGAGGAGAGAGGGAGAAAGACAGAGACAGAGACAGAGGAGACAGAGTACAGGGGCACAAACAGGAGGAGGAACAATTGCAAAGCACTAGAGACCTAGAGAATGATCCTGAATATTATATAAGCTGTTTGGGTGACAGAAAGGGGCACTATTTTAGGTTCTTAAGCACAGTGTAAGGTGATAACAGAAGTTAGCTTAAGTAGTTCTGAAGGTCAGCTCGGGGGCTGTGTCCAGATCTGCTGGAACCCTGTTTGTTTGGAAGAAATTCACTGAGCAAGTTCAGCCTCACATGGTCTATCTTTCTCTGAGAAAGAAGCTGAGTGGGGAAACGAGAAGTAGGGTGGGTAGGTGGGTGGGTGTGCACACACATGTGTGCACACATGTGTGCAAGTATATGTGTGTGTGTAGGGGGCACCTCAATCAGACACATAATGTGGCTTCATAGTGCTAATCTGATGTTCTTTGGGGTAAAGAGTTGGGGGTAAAATAGGCTGGGATTAGGGGACTAATGACACCCTTGATCTAAGAAATGTTTGATGGGAGCTGGTTCCCACAATCTTATTTTATAACTTACAACCCTATTTTCCAACTTGGCAGGACACTTACATGTTGTGATTATCCCTGGCAGGATTTTTCGTGTTTTTGAGAATGTACCTATTTGTAGAGCACTGGTCACCTACTTTAAGGAGATCCAAATACCCAAGGGCATCAGCCTCAGATTTAGCCCCTTTTGTCCCTCCCTTGAGTATAAGCAGCCACTTTCAAGCCAAGTCATTTTTGGATCTAGCCTCATGGGCCAGTGCTGGGTCAGCTCTGGGCTGGGCCGGAGGATTAGGGCCAGGCAGGGGACACCAGGCTTGGTTTCTGGGTAATATTCAGTGGGATATTGGATTGCGTTTTCAGGACCTACTAATGGAGATGGGGACAGGAAGCAGCCAGTCCTTTGGAAAGCAATACGCCAGATTTTCCACTGCAATGGTGACTTTGAGGAGTATGGGATGGCTGCCTCACTCTGCTTGTTTAGAAGGGTGTCCGTGATGCCAGAAGGCAGGGGAGAGCCACCACCAGGGCTGTCTCTAGTGCTTCCTGGACCTGTGGACCACCAGTGTGGGCTCAGGAGGGGGCAGAGTGGTCCCAGCACAATAAGGGGTGCTGGGAGGCCCTCCCGCCAGAACACCCACATTAGTGATTCCTTCTCCACAGACAGCTTGGAAGGCCTGGGAGCTCTGAGAACCCCCAAGTGGTATAAGGATCTGCAGAGGTGCAGGAGGGGGAGGCTGACAGGGTGGCAAGAAGGAGCAGAGGCTGAACACGTAGCTTAGTGAAAAGCCTAATGGCTCATGATTCAACCTGGTTCTGGGAGGTGGGCGACAAGTAGCTAAATCTTATTGGCATTGCCATTTTGCCAAGGTCGCCCTTCAGGGGAGCATGGCCTTCAGTATTGCTGACTTAGAAGTTAGCCGTTAGTGCAGAGCCTGGGTTAATCCCTCTCATCTCTCCTTACTGCCAGGCCACACTGTTTACCCATCACTCAGGGAGCTGCTGTCTCCGGCCTCTCACCCTCTGCAGGGGCCATTCCCAGAGCCTCCTTCAACTCACCTTGGAGGTAGCCTCACCTGACTCCACCTAGAGGGTATCTATGGGCCTCCACCCTGGACTTTCTGTTTGCATCTGACCATGCGCACCTGACAGGGCATGGGCATTGCAGTCGCCCGGTTGGACACTCAGCTCCAACACCGGTGAATGGGGACGACCAGTGAGCCCCCACCTCGCTGAGACTCCATTTATGAAGGTCATTAGAGCTAACGCCTGAGGCGTGGTGAAGAATAAATGAAATGAAGAATGTCTGTGCGGGGGCCAAGCATGAGGTGCTAAGTATTTCTCTGCCTTCAAAACATGGGCCCCAGAGGGTAAGCACTGGGGGTTCATGTTCTCTCTTTGAGGACAAAGTGGCTAGAACAGAGCTGTGCGTGCAGGGAGGACTGCCAGGTGCCCAGTGCCCCAGAAGTCTGAGCCACCTCCACAGTGTCACCAACCAAGAGAACCAGACTCAGCCCCAACAGCCCAAAGCTGGGTCGCTGTCCCAGGGCTCTGAGCAGCAGCAGCAGAAGCCTGTGGATCTGGATAAGGAGCTGAGGGAGGCCCAGGCGGCTGCTCATTGAGCTCCTTCCCCACCAGCCCCTCCTCACCCCAGTCCACCCTGCCTTCCACACAAACCTACCTAACGCTGGTGGGGCAAAATCAAGGGCACCTTCGGGGGGGCAATACTTTTCATTCACTCCCCTGTTGCCCCTCAAACAGCTTCTAAAAAGTCACATTCCATTATTGAAATAGAAAGTCTTCAGAACTGCTGCTATCCAAGTGAGAGTCAATTAACAATCAGTGCAGCCCAATGGGAAAAAACCTGAAGGCTGCATGAAGCAGTGGTACACACCTGTAATCCCAGCAATTCAGGAGGTGGAGGCAAGAGGATCATGAGTGAGTTAAGGCAAGAGGCAGCCTGTGTAACCTGGCCAGATCCTGTCTCAAAATAAAAACTGTTAACAACAGGGCTGGGAGTGCAGCTCAGTGATTGAGCACTTGCAAAGTATGAGAGGCCCTGTGTTCAGTCCCCTAGTATCACACACACACACACACACACACACACACACACACACACACACACACGATTGTGGTGGAATCCAACTCTGACATTTATGAGCAGAGAAGTTTTGAGTCAATCACTTAAACCTCTCTGAACCTCTTTTCCCGTATGTGTAAAATGGAGTGACGAAAGAAACATTTGAAGGCTTTTGGATGAAAGAGTAAAGCTTGTGAGTGAATAGGAAAGGGCTGTGTGAACAGGAATCTGTGAAAGTGTGAGGGGCAGTTATTGAGAAGAGCACATTTCATAGGAGGCAATCTAAGGGTATTTGTGATTGCGATCTTTCACTGAATACATATTGATTGTATGTCTCCTATGTGACAGGCAGGGCACAGGTTGGAGGGAAACAGCAGTGAGCAGAAGTGTGGGTCCCTGCATTGAAGGAGCTCACATTCTAGTGGGGGAGACAGACACTGAATGTGGCACATGATGGGATTATGAGAGGGAGATACAGTCACGCCTCTGTATTTGTGGGGGTGCTGGAGCCCTTCTATAAAATGTTGTACCATTGCATCTAACCTATGCACATCCTCATGAATCCTTTAAATCATCTCTAGATGATTTATGGGGCTGGGATTTAGCTCAGTGGGTAGAGCGCTGCGCTGCAGTCTCTGAGGTCCCGAGTTCAATTCCCAGCACTGCAAAAATGGGAGAAGGGCCTGGCGATCCACTCCCAAGGCAATCCCGAAACAGTCAGCCATTGAAAACCCTATGAGGGTCGCTATGAGTCGGATACCGACTCGACGGCACCTAACAACAACAAGATGACTTATGATACCTAGTGTGATGTAAATGCTATGTAAATAGTTATACTGTATTACTTAAGGAATATCAACAAAAGTCTACATGCTCAGTACAGATGGAATTTTTTTCTAGTGTTTTTGATCTGCAGTTGGCTGAATTTGTGGGTGCAGAACCCAAAGATATGACGGCTAACTGTCTGCAGATGAGGATGGTTGTTGTTGTCAGGTGCTGTCGAGTCATGTCTGACTCATAGCAACCCTCATAGGGTTTGCAATGGCTAACTGTTTTGGGATTGCCTTGAGGGTGGATTGCCACTTCCTTCTCCCATTTTTGTGGTGCTGGGAATCAAACTCAGGACCTCAGAGACTGCAAAGCAGTGTTTTACCAACTGAGCTAAATCCTAGCCCACAGATGAGGATTATAGACTGCCAAGCAGACAGGATGAGGGGCCAGGGAAAGTCTTCCTAACCAGGGTCACTGCCTCTCCCAGATGCCTCCCATAGCAAACTCCCCCTCCTTCAGCTAAGAGAGTCTGATGGAAGCTTCCATGACTAAGGACCGTCCAATGGTCTTTGGGAGCAGGAAGGCACTGACAGCATCACTGTCAAATATTATTCTGGAAGCACATGCCAATGCAATTAGATAAGGAGAAAAATAAGAGGTAAATATATTAAAAAGGAGGAAGCAAATTTAGTAAGATTTGCAAATGATTTGATTATATATCTAAATCAGCTGAAAGGCTTTAGAAACAAAACAAAAATTGAGCTGGATAATGTCTTCTTATACAAGCAAAAGCCAATTAGAGAATGTACTAGAAGAAAAGATGCCATGGTAATAAGAATAAAAAAGATAAGACATCCAAGAATAAATTTATAAGCACTATGCACGATCTCTACAAAAAAAATTAAACCTCCACTGAGAAATTTGAATAATACTTAAAGCAGTTAAAAGACTTCCTGAATGTAAAATTACAATGTTGTAGAAATTTCAGTTTTCCTCATTCAAAATGATCCCAGTTACTGTTTCAGCATAATGTCATTTAACTAAACAAATTTGCTATAAAGTTTATCTGGAAAAACAAATATATGAGAATAGCTAGGAAAAATGATGGATAAAAATGAAGATCAATGTCCTCACCAGATATTTAAATGTATTTATCCTAAATCTGTGATAACTAAAACCGTTTGGCCCAGCAGATTCATGAAACAGAAGAGTCCAGATATAAACTTAAATGCATATTAGAATTTGGTATACAATAAAGGTATAATTCAAATCAGTAATGAAAAAATAGAACATTCAATAGAGTAGGAACAATGCTTAAACCAACTTTTGGTGGGGGGGATCAACCTGGAAACCCAAATCACATCTTGCACCAAAATAAATTTCATATGGAGTAAAATTTAAATGTAAACCGCAGACTTTAAAAGTCCTAGAAGGAGACATGGATGAAAAAACCCAAATACATATACCAGCTCCAGCCCAGTGGTTTGAATGAATAGCACACAACAGGGCAGCTCTTACCCTCTAAATCACAGGTTCCCAGGGACCTCACTGGCTTCAATAACAGGGTGGCTCCGAGAACAAGCTGATGGGAAGTTCCAATGGGCAGTGCTTGACAGGACTGTTTACCATCTGTGCTTGAACTCCATTGGTTGAGACCCAGTCATATGCCCATGCCTATCCCAGAGGGCACTGGGATTTAGCTCAGTCAGTAGAGCACTGCACTGCAGTCTCTGGGATCCCGAGTTCAATTCCCAGCACCACAAAAATGGGAGAAGGACCTGGCAATCCACTCCCGAGGCAATCCCGAAACAATCAGCCATTGAAAACCTTATAAGGATCACTCTGAGTCTGACACAACACGATGGCACCTAACAACAACAACAACATGCATTTTACTATATATACATTTTATATATTTTACTGTATATTTGTATATGTGTATGTATGTATGTTGGGGCATCTTAGATTTTTGAAGTAAGTAGAGTCTAAATATATACATATATGTGTAGCTTTTTTAGCAAAAGGAATAGGAGAGGGAATTGAAGAAAAGAGAAGGAGGAGAATGTTCATTCACTTAAAAATGACTAGTGAAGCATCTCCTAGTGGTCAGGCACCATTCTGTGGACACAACAGTAGACATCCTACAGTCCCTGTCCTCAAGGTGATTATAGTACACTAGGAAAGGCAGCTAAGCCAGCAGGGTGTCAGACCACAGTGTTGTTATCAAGGAGACATGGGCAGCATGGGTATGGAGGTCCAGAGCACAGGGCCAGGTCTGGGAATCTGGCAGCGAAAGCTTGGTCCTTGTACTCAGTGTATAAAAGAATTTACACCCAACACAGACATTATAGTAGAAAGTATCAATTATTGTTGTTATTGTTAGTTGCCATCGAGTTGGATCTGACTCATAGGGACCCTATGTACAATAGAAGGAAACACTCTCTGACACTGTGCTATGTCCAGCACTATGTCAGTGCTTCTCTGCTATTCATAGGGTTTTCAATGGCTGATTGTTTCGGAATTGTTTCAGGAGTGAGCTGCTAGGTCCTTCTCCCATTTTTGTAGTGCTAGGGATTGAACCCAGAGCCTCAGAGCTCACAGAGCAGCACTCTACCACTGGAGATAAACCCCAGCAGAGAGTATAGATAAGGTTTGTTAAAGATAGTACACATTTAAGGAATAATTACAGGGAAAACTGAGGCCCCTGGAGAAACTTAGGTAAACTTGGAAAGGAAATTGGAAAAAAACTGTGTTCCCAGGGTGAACCAGCATAAGGAGATTTCTATTCCTCAGGGGAAGGTAAAAAGCCAGAGAACAGGAGGATTAAGCAGGCTGTTAGAAGGAAAGGTACCCTGCATAGACAGAGAAGGTGGTGGCCCAAAAGAAGAGAGTGGCATGCACATGGCCACTAGAGAGAGAAGAGCAAGGATCAAAGAGGAAGGAAGAGAGAGAGAACTTGTGGAAGAAGAGCAGAAGAGGAGAGAGGATGGGAGAGGAGCAGAAGAAAAGAGCACATTTTGCTTCCTTAAGTTCTTGAATTAACCCCTTAGTATCTCATCGGTCATTTTTAGGTGACTTCCTACACCAGCAAGCTCATCCACTTCTTTTTTTTTTTTTTTTTTTTTTGCATTCTATTTAGAAAATATTTTTAAATCATTGCTTTGGTTAAAGTAGTGGCCAGGACCATCTGACCATGGGCAATAACACATCTTTAGTGTGCTAAAGAATCAAAAATAACAAATACAAAGAGGCTCGTTTGCAGTGCCTGGCCAGTAGCAGGTCTTCAATAAGTCACAACAAATAAATTATTGTCTTCATCCCTTTTCCCACTCCTCTCCTTCCCCTCCTCCTATGAAAGCATTTCAAGCTGCAAAGGTCAGCTGGCTCTTCTCTTCCTATGGGCTATCCAATTTGAGCTGCTAATTACCAGATGTTCCTGGAGCTCAGAGCCAGTGGAGAAGGATTTTGTGACAGATCTCTCCAGGAGAGGCATCCTGCAGACCTCCGCCACCTGGTGGCACAGAAAGAAACCCACTTCTAAAGTGCATAGCAGAGGTCTGGCCTGGTTCTCTGGCTCTCCTCTTTGTTAGTTATAAATATTAGCTTAGGTGAGTCACTTATCCTCACTGAGCCTCAGTTTCCCTTGCCTATAAAATGAGAGGATTAGACTAGATAAGATCTACTTTCCTCTTTAGCCTTTCACTCAACTACTGTTCCCTGAGAACCTGCTGGACATACAGCCCTGGCCTAGGCAGTAGACAGAGTATGGCCCTGAACAAATTACACCAGGTCCTTCAGTTTGCTACTTAGCTGAAAGGTCTAGTGGCCTAAGTGCTTAACGTTGAGGGTCCACTGTGTATTAGTCCATTTTGTGCTACTATCTCAAAATATCAGAGGGTGGATACTTTATAAAGAAGAGAGGTTTATTTAGCTCACAGTTCTGGAGGTTGAAGGGTATAGTGGACAGTATCACTTTAGCAGAAGCACATGTGAGAGGGAGAGATCACACTGAAAACGGAATCCAAAATAAGGCAGGGAGCCAGCAGGGAGCTCCTGCCAGGCTCCACCTCTTAAAGGTCCTGCCAGCTCTCAACATGGCCACGTGGAGCTCCCAACACGTGAGCCCTTGGGAGACAAAACACATCCAAACTACAACAGTGTGTTTCTCATCTCCTGAGTCCCGACTCTTGACTCAAGTTCTTCCCACTTCTGTTCTTAAATATCCAAGCCAAAGGCACCATGATGAGCCTTTGATGGAGAGACCCAAAGACATTCACAGCTCACCAGGACCAGGGAGCTAGTGTGATCAGCCTGCTCCCTCCTTCCTGCCACTTCTGGGAAGCTCTCTATCCCGCACCAGGGACATTGATGGCCAGGCACACAGCGCAGCCCTGAGCTTGGAAAGTCAAGTCCCTACATCCAGAGCCCTTGATACTCAATGCTGCCACAATGTGTGTGGAGTGCTGCAAAGCCCCTAGGAGAAACAAGAGGGTTACAAGGGATGGCCAGCTTCAAGGGATGGAGATGGGGGACACATAGGATAAGGATAGTCCTGTGGGGACAAACAGATGGCAGAGTGGGTCCCCAAAGATTCTTTTTGCCTCCATTTTGATGGGCTGGCTAGCTTGTGACCAAACCAAGTACCCCAGGCTCAGTCCAAGCAGAGCAGATCCAATGAATAAAAATGGAGGCAGCTAGGTCTCAAAGAACAAAAAATCATCGTGTGAAATTCACATCAGCTACCTGTCCATCCACAAGGGCCATAGCATAGTGGTCAAGCACGTAAGTGCTGTGGCCACATGCCTGAGTTCAGATTCTGGCTTTATCACCTAATAGCTGTGTGATTCTAGGCAGGTTACTTAACCTCTCAGTGCCTCTGTTTTCTCATACGTAAAATGGAGGTGAAAATAATAACTGCCAGCTAATAGGATTGTGGTGAAGATTCAATGGATATTATGTTAGAACAGTGACTGGTACATGGTCAGTGCCACCACATAAGTACTGTATTGTTACTATTTCTTTGCAAAGATCATTCCTTATTTTATGTAGCATGAAAAGCTCACAAGTTTCCTTCTCATTGTTTTAAACACAAGTTTGTAAATTTTGTTCATCTATCTACTAGACTTTAAGCCTCATTCCGCAGGGAATTTTTTCATTCATTAATGAATCCTTGAAGCCTAGAAGAGGGCTTGCACAAAGGAGAAGCTCAGGAAGTGTCTGGTGAGTGGACAGATGCATGCATGGCTAGACGGATGGGTGGGTGGATAGATGGATGGCTAGACTGATGGATGGATTGGTGGATGGATGGGTGGGTAGGTGAATGAATGGAGAATTCCAACAAACATGCATTGAAAGTCTTTTTTATGCCAGGCACTGAAAATTCAAAGGTTAAAAACACTGGCCATTGAGAATCACTGTGCTCATTTATGCTGTTGATATTATAAATGTCTCTCACCTATGGGGTACTGTAGAGGTCCCCCCTTATCTGTGATTTTGCTTTCCATGGGTTCAGTTAGTAGTCGTCAACTGTAGTCTGAAGATATTAAATGAAAATTCTGGAAATAAGGAATTCATAAGTAGTGTGATGAAAACTCACACCATCCTCCTCCATCCTGCCCAGATGTGAATCATCCCTTTGTCCAGTGTGTCCATGTATACATTGTTGTTGTTGTTAGGTGCTGTGGAGTCAGGTCCAACTCATAGTGACCCTATGTACAACAGAACGAAGTAGTCCTCGACACTGTGCCATGCTCAGCACTATGTCAGTGCTTCTCTGCTATTCATAGGGTTTTCAATGGTGGATTATTTTGAGAGTGGGCTGCTGGTCCTTTTTTAAGCCTACAAGCACCCTATATTCCCAGGTGGTCTCCCATCCATGGACTAAGCAGGCCTGACTCTGCTTAGCTTCAAAGATCTGACAAGATCAGATGCTAGAGGTAGACTGCCGTACACATTATCCACCCCCTAGTCACTTATGAGCCATCTCAGTTAATAGATAAACTGTCCCAGCATTGCAATGCTTCTGTTCCAGTGACCCTTACATGGTAGCCTAAGGCTACATCACAATGCATCTGTCATTCACCTCACTTCATCTCATCACATAAACTTTATGTTTTCTCAGATCATCACAAGAAGGGCAAATACAGTACATGAAGATATTTTGAGAGAGAGAGAGAGAAACATTCACCTAACTTTGATTATAGTATTTTGTTAGAATTGTTGCTGTTAGGTGCTGTCGAGTTGAGTCTGACTCATAGCTATCCTCATACGGTTTTCCATGGCTGATTGTTTTGGGATTGTTTGGGGACTGGGCTGCCATATCCTTCTCCCATTTTTGCAGTTCTGGGAATCGAACCCAGGGCCTCAGAGAGCACAGAGCAGCAGTCTACCAACTGAGCTAAACCTCAGCCCATTATTAGATTAGTTCTTTTATTATTATTTATCGCTGTTAATCCCTTACTGTGCCTAATTTATAAATTAAACTTTACCATAAATATCTATGTATAGGAAAAAACAGTGTATATAGGGTTCAAAGTGCTGGGACTTAGCTCAGTTGGTAGAGTGCTGCGCTGCAGTCTCTGAGGTCCCGAGTTCAATTCCCAGCACCGCAAAAATGGGAGAAGGACCTGGCAATCCACTCCCAAGGTAATCCCGAAACAGTCTGCCATTGAATACCCTATGAGGGTCGCTATGAGTCGGATACCGACTCGATGGCACCTAACAACAACAACATAGGGTTCAATACTATCCAAGTCACTGGTGGGGGTCCTTAGAACATATCCCTCATGGGTAAGGAGGGAGTATTGTTTTATGGATTTTATTTGTTTTTTACTATTATGTCCTGAAAGAACTGGTTCCACATTTCCATGGCATCTTCTCTGCTCTCACCTTTCTAAGTGTGTTTGGGCCTGAGTGTTTAGTACTGTCTAAACATACTTCCCCATCCTCTTATTTATGTTCAATGTAGTTTTCACACAGGGAACCTGACCAAATCCCTACCCTTTAGCCACAGTAGAAAGGAATGGTGGAAGTTTCCTTCCCCTAAATCAGTGCTCATTGTCTCTGCCCTTTGATGCTGTGGAGAAATCAGGGACTTGGAAACCAGAGACTTAGGTACAAGTCGCAGGTGTGCATCAGGGAAATGCAAATCAAATCCACAAGGAGATGCCACTTTGCAGCCTCTGGGATGACTAATCAAAGATAATAAGGAGTGTTGGCAGGGATGTGGAGACACTGGACCCCTCAGACATTGCTGGGGGAGGGATGTCCAATGGCACAGCTGCTCTAGAAAAGTTTCAAAAACTTTTTAAAATTAAGTACAAAAACAGAAGAAAAAGGAAAGGAAAAGAATAAGGATATAACCCCTGGTTGCCCGTGACTGTCATTACATGGTATAAAATTCTAACTTTTTTTGTTTGTTTTGTTTTGTTTGTTTTTGTTTTTTTACTTTGTTCTGTGAAATGTTTAAGGAGATGGAAATGTAAGCAATACTGATTTGATAGCTGCATAACAGATATATCAACTGACTTATTACTCTGTACCCCACTAACATGTGTAAATAAAATACTCATTAAAAAGGGTTAAATGCCAGGCATTGTGGCTCACGTCTGTTATCCCAGAGACTTGGGAGGCTGAGGCAAGAGGATCGCGAGTTTGAAGCCAGAGGCAGCTTGCATAATTTAGCAAAACACTGTCTCAAGATGCAAAGTAAAGAAATGGCCTGGGGGGTGCAGCTCAGTGGTAGGGCGCTTGCAAAGCATGCATGAGGCCCTGGGTTCAAGTCCCAGGTACCACCAAAAAAAAAAAAAAAAGATTAAGCACAGAAATACCATATGACTCAGCAATTCACTCCTAGGTATATATCCAAAAGAGATGAAAACATATTTCCACACAAAGAAATTTGTACACAAAAGTTCATAGCAGCATTATTCTTAGTAGCTAAAAACTGGAAATAATCCAAGTGTCAGTAAAGCAATGAATAAGAATAAAACTTGGTATATCCGCACAAGGGAATATTATTATTCAGCCATACAAAGGAATGAAGTTCTCATGAAAATATGTGAAGTGAAAGAGGCCATACACAAAAGGCCATGTATTGTATGAATTTGTTTCTACAAAAGGCCCAGAAGAGGCCAAACCAGAGACATGAACAGATTAGCAGTTTCAGGAGGAAATCCATCCTAGCAACGCATCTGGTGGGAATAGCCGTCTTATTAAGTCCCTACCACACCCTGGACAAAAAAAGAGTTTTATTTAAAGCTTACCCAGGATTGCCTGCTTAAAGGATTGCTTATAGCGACTCTTGCAGTGCACTAGTGCATAATTACCTACTAATTTACCTTTTGTTCCTCCGGCCTAATTTTTGTAACATGAACTTGCTTCCGGCCAGGTGTTTCTGCATTCTGGCACAGGTGATGTGCTTAGTATGGACATCACTGCAGCTAACCACCTGCTGGTGAAAACATTTCAAAGCACTTTGCCAAGTTATACACAAAGGCCCAAATGAAATCTGCGTTCTGACCATCTCTCTTCATGATGATAAATTGCCCTCGCAACCTTCTTTTGGAAGTGCCCCTGACCCAAACCAAGTAAGGACAGATTCCATCTCCAGGCCCGAGTAAGGAAGCAGACAGTAATCCTTTAATGGAATCCTATTTTTCAAACCAACATTTAGCCTACAGGAAGCTCTTAATGGGGCCAGGTTCTGAAGTGGGGAAGGGGGGAAGGAGAGAAAGGCTCAGGAGTGTTTGGAGGCAGAAGCTCAGCAGTGAAGCACGCCTTGCCTGCTAGGCTTGCAGGTGCTTCTGGTGGAAGGAGTCAATGCCAGTACTACGCACTAACTGCCCCCTGACAGTGGATGAAAGCCCGCCGCTGAGAAATCAAACAGGAAGGGAAGATTCCTGCACTTTGTGAATTGAGTTGGGAGGAGGAATGTTAGGGCTGCAAAGGGTCCTAGCTAGAGGAAGCTGGCTGTGGAGTGAAGGAGGCACTCAAGGGACAAGTGTTCCAGTGGTGAATTGGCATGGTGGCCACCCAGATATCACAAGGAATCTCACATGGAGGGCCACTCACCTCTTAATTCATTCTCAATCCTTCTGATTGACTTATGGGAAAAAAAGCCTTATTTGGAGATTGTATTAATCAGCTGTTGTTGCCCTAGCAGAAAAACCAACAAAAACTTATGGGGGAAGACGTTTATTGAGAGCTCACAATTAGAGAATCAGTCCATAATATCAAGCCAGGCATGGAGGCCACAAAACCTGTAGCAGACCACTTCAGGGCATGGCCCACCAGGAACAGAGCGAGACCAAGGATGTGGGTCCAGGGTAGAAGGCTTCAGAGGGCCCTCCCCCAGGGAGCTATTTCCACCAAAGTTGTGCCCCGAAAAGTTCCACAACTTCCCAGGACAGCACCACCAGCTGGGAACCAGGTGACATGACTTTTGGGGGACAATTTAAGTTCAAACCGTAACAGAGGGGATTCCCTCATAAGGAGAGGATCCCTTCTAGTCACCTAATCCTTGCTATCTTCATTTTGACCTGAACAACAAGGCAGCAAGAACATCTAGCTAGCAAAGGCCATGTCATTCTAGTTTGTCATGATGGGGTGGTGGTTAGAAGGGTTATCTTCTAGCTATGACAAAACCAATCTGGATTTCCTTTAACATACTGATTTCAAGTTTTCCTTAAACATGTATTTATTTGTATTTAGAGAGCAAATTATTTAAAGAGAAAAGAGTATTTAAATAAATAGATCACAAATATATGAAATATCTGAAAAATGGTATATGGAAGGGAAGCTCTAATCTAGCCCTAACCTATGTTAATTGTGCAAATCATTATATTATTCCTCATCTCTCACACACTCACACATATGCACTCACACATGAACACACTCGCACACTCACATACTCATACATACACACAACCCTCCCCCACACTCTTGCACTCAGACACAATCACACACACTGACACACACACGAATTCACCACATATCCACTCTCACACACTCAAATACACACAAACACATTCACAAACATCCACACATTCACACACCAACTGACACACTCTTCACACATTCATGCACACACATTCAAACACTCATTCACACTCACATACTCATAGACGTTAGCACAAACACAGACATATTCACATCCTCACACAAACACACAAACATACACTCACACACCTACTCACGCACCCATTCACACAATGCACTCACACACATACACATACATGCACTCACACTGACATGTGTGCCCAGTCACGCAGGCACTGACACCCACCACACACACCACACACACATTAACACCTACATGCATTCACACATTCACACACGCACTCAAACACACATCCACTCTCGCACACTCATATTCACACACACTATGCACACAAATGCTCACACTCTCATATGAGCACACACACTAGCACACATGCAGACAAATACGTTCATCCACTCACACACTCATACACTCACATCCACATTTACTCACATATAACTCAAACATACACCCTCACACACATACACTCACACACATGCACACATTCTCAACACTAACCCCCACAGACACCTTCACACAGTCACACACTCACGCCCAAACACACCCACACTCACAGACACACACTAACACACACCCACTGAGACACACAATCTTACACACACTCAGATATTCACACACATTCACACACAAGTTCACACTGATACATACTCAAACACACTCATTTGCCCACTCACACACACACTTATACTCTCACCCACACACCAACTCACACTCCTACATACTCATACACTCACACACACCCACTGACACACACTCTTAGTCACACTCCTCACCCCCTCACACACACTCATATACATCCACTGACACCCCCAATACACACCCACTTGCACACATACACACACATATACTTATGCACTCCCTCCACACACACTACCTCCCACATTCTTGCACTCACTATCTTGCATACACACTCACACACTCATATAGTTACATAAACACATTCACACACTTATACACACTCATATCTATGCACACTCACACACTTGCACACTCATACACATTCACTCACATTCATACACAAACACAATCCCTGCCCAGGGTTTATCCAGTCTCATCTTGGATATGGCTGCTGATGGGGAGCTCACTACTTTTCCAGAGAGTTTTACCATTCTGATTGGACAGCTCCAACTATGGAAAATGACAGGATTGTGTAACATTTCCCAGCAATGAACCCCACCTCCATCCCTACCCTCTTCCCTGATCCTATCCCTGGCCATGTGGCACAGGTAGGATTTAACCATCATTGCCTGGTGAATCTAGGGCTGAGCTTCATGGGTCATTAATTCTCAGTAATGACTTCAGACGCTTCCAGCTGCAAGGAAAGGATCTGCTCTACTCTGATCCTATGGGTCTGGGCAGAGAAAGGTGAGCAGAGAAGGCTGTCTCTGAACAGATATGCCCTGCAGGCAGCAAACTGCCCATGTGTTGTGAATTCAGGGACCCCAAAAGAGGCAGGGAGAGGCTGGGATCCCTTGAACACACACCTCGCAGACTCCCTAATTTTCTGTGTAAACCTCTGACACAGAGCTACCTTGGAGCCCTGGGTTTACCACCTGACTTCTTTCTGGAACACACCTACATACACAGATGCATGCACACACGTGTATACACACACACACATACACACACACGCATAGGTCTCTTCCCAGTGAGCACATAGGGCCTCTCTTTCTGCATCTGGCCCATCACTCTCTGCCTTTGCTAGCATGCACTCTCAAGGGTCCCTGTGGTCCTCCTGCACCAGGTGAACCCCTGTGCCCTCAGGATCCCCACAGCTGTGTCCTTTCCTTCAGCCTCAGGGTCCTGCCCCTCCGGCCACCCCTTTGTCCAGGCCACTCCAGGCTGCAGTGTCCTCATCCGCCCTCTCTCCACCTCCTGGGATCCAGGTCCTGAGGCTCTTTGCTTTCATCCTGTTCCGCTGCCAATCAGTACACACTAAAGTGAGCCCAAGCACAGGCAGGAGGATGTGACAGATCCCAGGCTCCGCAGACAGGTCCCCTCCTGCTGGGCACTGAAGCCTTCCTCCCTCTATCTCCTTTGATGTCTCAGGAAGTCTCCAGCACTGCACTGTGACATTTATCCCTGCACCCTGCTCCTACCAACCCACTCCTCAGTGGGGCCCCTTTCTTCACCCAGCAAAAGTCAGTTAAGCTCACTCCCACCAGCTCAGGAGTCCCAGCAGTCACAATTCCTGTTCTCCTGGCTCTCTCTGGCCACCCCTACAGAAGGCAGACTAGAAAAGGCTGCGTGGAGGTAGGCTGTGAGTGCTTGAATCTTTTCGAAGCCTTAGTGCTAACGTTCTCACAAAGGATTGTGCTTGATCTTTCTTTCTGGATCCTTTATTTTCAGCTGATCTGAAGTAAAAAGATAAAATGTGTCTCCTTACCTGTTTTCAGAATTTTAAGCCGGAAAAAATCTCATAGCTCCTGATTTGAAGTTCAAGTGAGACTAGGGTTCCTCTAATCCCCATTACAGGGTCAGGGCCTGAGTGTCAACCAACCAGCCTGAGTGGGCATGTGCTATCTATTGGGTGTTGAATGTCCAAAGTCCTATGTGTTAAAGGCTTGCTCACTAGGGGACACTATTGGGAGGTGGTGGAAACTAAGAGATGTGTCCTAGTCAGAGGTCTTTAGGTTATTGGAGGTGTACCTTGGAGGAGATTGTGGAACCTCAAACCTCTGCTCCTCCGCTTTTGCTTCATGCCTGATAAGGTGAACGGTTTTGCTCTACCACATGCTCCCACCATGAAGTAGTGCCTCACCACAGGCCCAAAGCCACACGGCCAACTGATCATGATCTGGAACTTCCAATACTGTGAGCCAAAATTTTTTTTCTTTATAAGTTAATTATCTCAGGTATTTTGTTGTAGTAACAGAAAGTAACATCATGGGTTTAGGCAATATTATAAGGCCTTATCCTGTCTGAAGAATAGTGCTCAGAGGACAGCCTCTGTTCTCCTTGCCCAGTCTCATTCACATGCAAACAGTGGCAGAGAGCTTGCCTTGGAAATGCCAATTAGACACTCTGAGAAAAGAACATAGCAGGAAATATGTCCATCTCAGTCCCAAGGAGTCAAATCTAAACAAAGGAAGGCAGAATAGGGTTAGCTCTGAAGACATGGCATCCTCAAATTCCCAAAGGCTGGCTGTGTTTTTTGCTGGATATGCAAATATCAGTGAGCTGAGGAGAAAGGATAGAAATTGTTAGTCCTAAGACTCTTTCGTATTCCGGACAAGAGTGAAAAATGGCACAAGTTTTCCTAAGACCCTTGTTGATGCCAATCAAAGTCTTTCAGAAATTGTTGTTGTTGTTCTTAGATGCCGTTGAGTCAGGTACAACTCATAGCGACCATATGTACAGCAAAATGAAACACTCCCTGATTCAGTGCCAGGCAATCGATCTTATTTATGTGTAAGCCCATTATTAAAGACACTGTGTCAATCCATTTAGTAGAGGGTTTTCCTTTTTTCATTGATCTGCCACTCTCCCAAACATGATGTCCTTCTCCAGGATTTAAGATACAGTCTATCCATCCTTGCTTCCAAGGAGCACTCTGGTTGTACTTCTTCTAGGACAGATCTGTTGGTACATTCAATAACCGTCTCCAGCACCATAATACAAAAGCATCAATTCTTCTCCTGTCTCCTTTGTTCAATGTTCAACTTTCACAACCATATGATGTGACTGAAAATACCATGGCATGAGTCAGGCGCACCATTGTCTTCAATGTAACATCTTTACTTTTCAATACTTTAAAGAGATCTTTTGTCACAGCTTTTCCCAAAGCAATGTGTCTTTTGATTTCTTGACTGCTGCTTCCATGGGTGTTGATTATAAAACCAAGTAAAGCAAAATCTTGGACAACCTCAATCTTTTCTCCATTTACCATGAAGTGGCATGCTGACCCAGTTGTAAGGATTTTTGTTTTGTTGATGTTGAGTCACAACCCATCATGAGGGCTGTGTTCTTTGATCTTCATCAGTAAATGTTTCAAATCTTTTTCACTTTCAACAATCAGAGTTTCATCATCTGCGTGACACAGGTTGTTAATGAGTCTTCCTCCAATCTTGATGCCTCATTCTTTTTCATAATGTCCAACTTCTCGGATTATTTGCTCAACATAGATATGGAAGAGATATTGTGAAAGAATACAGCACTGGTGAACACCTCTCTTGACTTTAAACCAAGCAGTGTTTCCTTGTTCTATTCAAATGACTGCCTCCTGGTCCATGTACAGATTCCTCATGAGTACAATTAGGTGCTTTGGTATTCCCATTTTTTGAAGTATTATCCTTAATTTGTTATGATCCACACAGTCAAATGCCTTTGCATAATTTATAAAACAAAGACAGACCTCTTTCTGATATTCTCTGCTTTCAACTAATATCCATCTGACATCAGCAATGATGTCCCTGGTTCCCCACCCTCTTCTGAATCCCACATGATTTTCTGGCAGTTCCCTGTCTATATACTACTGCAGTCACTTTTGAATGATCTTTAGTAAAATTTTGCTTGTATGTGATATTTATGATATCGTTTGATAGTTTCCACAGTTAGTTGGATCCTTTTTCTTGGGAATAGGCATAAATATGGATCTCTTGCAGTCAGTTAGCCAGGTAGTTTTTTCCCAAATTTCTTGGCATAAACATGTTAGAAACTCCAGTGCTGCATCTATTTGTTGAAACATCTCTACTGGTATTCCCTCAATTCCTGGAGCCTGGTGTTTTGCCAATTCCTTCAAGGAAGCTTCCACTTCATCCTTCAATACCGTTGGTTCCTGACCATATGCAACCTTTTGAAATGGTTGGTCAATCCACCAATTCTTTTGTGTATAATGACTCTGTGTATTCTCTACATCTTCTTTTGATGTTTTTACATCATTTAATATTTTCCCTGTGGAATCTTTCACTATTGCCACTTGAGGATTGAATTTTTTCTTTATATCCTTAAGCTTGAGAGAAACAGAGCATGTTCTTCCCTTTTGGTTTTCTGTCCCCAGCTCTTTGTACATGTCATTAAATATTTGATTTTGTCTTCTCAAGCTGCCTTTTGAAATCTTCTGTTTAGTTCCTTAAACTCATCATGTCTTCCTTTTACTTTAGCTGCTCAACATTCTAGGCCAAGTTTCAGAGTCTCTTTTGACATGTAATTTGGTCTTTTCTTTTTTTCCTGTCTTTTTAATAACTTTTTGCTTTCCTCTTGAATAATATCTTTGAGGTCATGCCACAACTTGTCTGGTCTTCTATCATTAGTGTCTAATGCACTAAACTTGTTCTTGAGGCGGTCTCTGAACTCAGGTGGGATATACTCAAGGTCATACCTTGACTTTCATACGCTTTTTCTAATTTTCTTCAGTTTCAGTTTGAACTCGCATATAAGCAGTTGATGATCTGATCCACAATCAGCAACTGGTCTTGTTCTAACATTTGATATGGAGCTTTTCCATCATTTCTTTCCATAAATGTAGTCAGTTTGGTTCCTGTATGTCCCATATGGTGAAGTCCATGTGTATAGTAGCCATTTATGTTGGTGAAAAAATGTGTTTGCTATGAAAAGTTTGTTGTTGTTGTTAGGTGCCGTCGAGTCGGTATCCGACTCATAGCGACCCTCATAGGGTTTTCAATGGCTGACTGTTTCGGGATTGCCTTGGGAGTGGATTGCCAGGCCCTTCTCCCATTTTTGCGGTGCTGGGAATAGAACTCGGGTCCTCAGAAACTGCAGCACAGCGCTCCCAGCGATTTAGCTCAGTTGGTAGAGCACTGCGCTGCAGTCTCTGAGGTCCCGAGTTCTATTCCCAGCACCGCAAAAATGGGAGAAGGGCCTGGCAATCCACTCCCAAGGCAATCCCGAAACAGTCAGCCATTGAAAACCCTATGAGGGTCGCTATGAGTCGGATACCGACTCGACGGCACCTAACAACAACAACAACAATGAAAAGGTTATCTAATCTAGGGTTTAAAAAAATCAAAATAGCAGCTTCCTCTAGACATGGAGACTGAGATGAGCATAATGCAACTTTCTGGAGTGACTGTAAGATTCTACACCTTCATTTGTGTGTTGCATTGTATATAATTATATGTTTTACCTCAAAAGAAAAAAAGCTGTAAGTAAATATTGAACTCCAGAACAGTGCTGTGCAATAGAACATTCTATAGAGAGGGAATTGTTCTGTATCTGTGCTGTCCAATATCTTAGCCATTTGTTACTTGTGGCCCTGGAACACACTTGTAGCACTGGAAATCTGGCTACTGACTTTGGTACTGTTGCACACAGACTCTCAAAGACCCTCCCAACCCTAGGGCTTTACACGTTAGGTATAAAGGCAGACTGTACAATATAGAGAGATTAAGGAATGAACTCAAGGTCACACAACAACAAGATGGAAAGCATCCCAGAATTTCCCCATTTTGAGGTATGAGCTGTCCCCCTCACATTCCAGGAAGTGAAGAAAAAGCCATACAGCTAGAGTAAGGAGAGCTCACTAAAGCATGAAAAAGCTCCAAGAGTCTCAGCCAGATGCCAGTGACTCGCAGCCTAAGAGAGGTCAAACTTTTTCCTGAAGGAGGCACTTTTGGTCTAACAAGGATAACACCATAGGCCATTTTCACACATTAAGTTCTATAAAGCCCACACATGAGCATGCACACACACTCTCTCTCATTTCATCCTCACACCCCAAAGATAGCCACCCTCCCTTTATTCTTCCTTCCCTTCCTCCCTCTCTTGCTTACTTTCTTCCCTTCCGTCCAGGCTGTGGGCAGCACAAGGTGTGGGAATAAAAAGTATAGAGTCTAGAGTCAGACATCTAGGGCTTGAATTCTGATTTAGCAGCATAGGACATTCTAACATAGTGCATATTAATCCTCTTGTGCCTCAGCTTACCTACTTGTAAAATAGTCCTTGCCTTGATGGGATATTGTGAGAAATAAACTTATATAATCTGCACAAAGCCCTCATTGCTGCTGCTGTTGTTGTTGTTATTATTATTATTATTATTATTTATATGTTGTAAATTATAAAACCAGAACTATGGTCAGCTCAGAAACTGTTATGGACTGAATGTAAAATGTCTCCCACAGACTCATGTATTTGAATGTTTGCTCTCCCACTGGTGGCACTATGTCAGGATATTGTGGAAATGTCAGGAGGTGGGACCTAGCTGGAGGAAGTGGGTCACTGTGAGGTTATACCCAGCCTCCAGTTTCTGTCATGCTCTCTCTGCTTCCTGGTCCTCTGTGAGGTCAATAGCCTTCACCACATGCTCCTGCTGCCATGAACTGAGCTGCTCTGCCATGCATTCCCTGCCATGATGGACTGAAATACTCTGAAACTGAGTCAAAATAAATCTTTCCTGCCTTAAGTTGTTTCTGTCAGGTATTTTGTCATAGCGATACATAAGTAATGAATACAAATGCCCAGAGAAGGTCAGAGCCCAACAAATCCAGGTCAGCATGCACTCCTCTCCCACCAGCAAATACCTCAACATCCTTGTGCACCCAGCTCTAAGAAGTTTATCCCAAAGACAGATTAGCTGTTGTTTGTAAATCTCCCACCTGACGAATGTCTCCTTCCTAAGCTGCCTTGGGAGATGGATCACTAGCATAATTCCTGCCATCTTTAAAGCTGCATCTCCCACTGCCCAGCAAGCAGCATGTTGGCCTCTTCTCTCTGGAGGTGTAGCTAAGAGGATTACTGTACATGATCAAATTAACAAAGGAGAAAGGGCTTCTGGATCATCCTCTCCACCCAGCAACCTGTAGGATGGGGAAGATGGAAAGCCCCAAAATGGGGGGGGGGGGTATGAAAGAGAGTGAGAGAATGGAAAAGAGAGAGAGAGAAAGAGAGAGAGAGAGAGTCTTTATACTTATAGATCATTACAGTTACTAGCTAATTGGATCCTTATAAACCCCTTGAAGGCAGATAATCTTATTTATGTATTTATTTATTTATATTAATTTATTTATTTTGCAGTACTGGGGGACTGACTCTAGAGTCCCACACATACTTTACAAGTGCTCTACCACTGAGCTACCCCAACCCCTTTTTAATTTTTTTACCTGAGACAGGGTCTTTCTAAATTACACAGGTTGTCTCTGGCCTCAAATTTGCAATCCTCCTGCCTCCACGTCCTTAGTCCCTCAGATTACAGGGGTGTACCCCCATGCCTATCCAAAGCAGGTATCTTTATTGCTAGTTTTCAGATAAATCTAACTCAGAGACGAGCTAAATGACTCACCCAGAATCAGCTGTATTGTGGCCTACTCTAAGTTATCAACATCCCGCCAGGTAT
Source organism: Pedetes capensis (assembly GCA_007922755.1). Taxonomy (NCBI): domain Eukaryota; kingdom Metazoa; phylum Chordata; class Mammalia; order Rodentia; family Pedetidae; genus Pedetes; species Pedetes capensis. The sequence goes on along the minus strand of VMDO01000564.1, from coordinate 35,192 downwards.
AACCTGCCTGGAAATTTCTTTGGAAGGCTCTGCCTTTGTTGAGAAGGACACTGCTGAAGTTGTGGCCACATGTCTGTTCCATAGGGTCCAACTGGCTACCTGCTCCTGGGTCCAATCCCCAGGCACTTCTGATAAGGCAGCACTGGCTAGTGATGCGCCAGTATGGAGAACTGCCCTAGGCCAAGCATGGGGCCTGGGGCAAGCAGAGGCTGCAGTCAGGGCACAGAGCCACACAGCATGGGGCTGGCTTTGGGGAGCTCAGACACTCAGTTCCAGCCTGAGCCACCATGCATGACCACACCAGGGAAGAGCAATTTGTTCATCTTTTGACTGTCAATGATGACACTTTGTAAGTCACAGTGAGAGTCTGTGTCTTAATTATGTCAACAGCTGTCATATGGAGCCCGTCCTGTCTGCCAGTCCTGTGCTAAGTACCTCATAGAGCACACCCTCTACTTAGCCTCACCTTAGTTGACAGATTGGTGTGACATTGACACCACTATCATCACCACCTTGCCTGTGAGGATGCTGCTCATGCTTTCCCAGAGCCCACCCTGGGTGCCACAGCCTCATGCTGAACTGTGAGTATAAACCTCATACTACAAAGGTCTCTCCTCTGAGCCGGGGTCATCTGACCCCACACAAACACATGGAAATTCAAATGCGTTTTCTGAGGCACTTCATAGTAAGTGGAACATCTTGCTTAAAACCGACACTATTAACTTTAACTATGAAGGTGAGACTACAGTTCTTCTCCATTTAGCTTACCCCTAACCTCCTGCCTACCCCTAACAGAAGATGTTGGCCACATTTTTGTCCACAGCAGTGATGTAAATCAAATAAACCAAGTCCTTGCCTCTCCGAGCCTACGGAAATCTCAGGTGAACCTTGGAGTCCTGAAGTCCATTGCTGTATTTTGTGGCCAGTTCAGAAGGCCCCACAGCTGGGCACCTCACCATGACATATTGTCCCAGATGGAGGCCACTGGGCTTGAAAATAGGTCCATGTCCCTTAGCATCCAGGCATCCTGGGCAGTCACTTCACCTCCCCACAGCATAATCTCCTTGTCTGTCAAGTAGGTTGTAGAGGCCCTGCCAGTGTGGCACAGCAGAGACGGCACTAACCAATGGCATCGCTGAGGACCACTCATCATGTGCCAGGCACCTGGCCTCCCCTGTCCAATTTGATCCATCCCACAGCCTTATTAGGTAGGTAATAATGACAGTCTGGGAGAAGGACACAGCAACCCATTCCCAAAAATCAATCTGCCATTGAAAACCCTATGAACAGCAGAGAAGCACTGACAATAGTGTTTCACTTATTGTACTCAGGTCTCTATGAGTCAGATACCGACTCGACAGCACCTAACAACAGTCTGTCTTCTACACGTGAGAAAGCAGAAAATCAAAGGGACGAATGATTTGTCCAGGGTTAGACAACTAGTAAGTGACATGTACAAGTTCATTCTATACAAAGCCATGACCTCCAACCGCTGATGTGCCTGTGGGTGCTCTATAAACCACAGAGCCCTGAAGAAGGTAGGTATAAACCTATAGATGACTATAAACATGTTTCCACTCTAAGCTCCAAGCACCTGAGCTCACTGAGCAGCCTGGGTCCTGCCTAATCCTGTTTGTTGTTTCAGGCTGACTGACTAAGAAGTCCAGAAGAATCCATCTTCCCCAGCATGAAGAGCCCTCTTCTAGCCAGGTGTAGTAGTGCATGCCTGTAATCCCAGCGACTTGGAAGGCAGAGGCAAGAAGATCTCAGGTTTGAGGCCAGAGGCAACCTGCAAAATTTAGCGAGACACTATCTCAAGGTAAGAAAAAAAAGAAAAGAAAAGAAAAAGGAGGGAGCTGGGAGTGCTGAGCTAGTGGTAGTCCTTGCAAAGTACGTGCCAAACCCCCAGTACTTCAAGGGGAAAAAAAGCCCTCTTCTGCTGGATGGAGCCTGCCTCTGGACACACACACTCCTCAGGCTCATCAACCAGCTCTGTGCAACCCTCAACAAAGGGCAGGAGTTTGACAAGTGTTTCTATGAAGCCATCATTGTTTGGCTCCTATGGAGGTAGAACCTGCCTCTGGTGATGCCTGGCAGCCAGTCCAGGCAGAAGCTGCTTCCCCAGGCTCTAGGGCAGCATTTCCATGCTCCCAGACGGACTCTGGCAGATCTGCGCAATAGCAACTGTAACCTCCTGAAATGAAGCAAATTCTGGGACACATCACACAGGTCCACTGAGCAGCTACTGAACAGTACCTCACAAAGGGCTCGCCTCTTCACGACTGTTCAAGGACCTGTCTTGCAGCCCTCAGCCCCTCCTCAGCCTCCTCTAATCATCCCCACACCAGTGTTAGAAGTGCACTTACGAGTCAGTGCCAGGCCTATTCTAAATGCTTGACATGGGTTGGTTCATCAATCTTCCCAACTCTTAACCACTCTGCTAGGTTTATTGGTAAGGCCCTGGGTTAAATTATTATATAATGTGTCATATTATATTATGTTATATTATATTATCACATCATATTGTTTGAATTGTTAGCACAATTACTGAGTAAAAAATACAAAAGGAGCCAGGCACAATGGCATCTGCCTTTGATCCCAGCAACTTGGGAGGCAGAGGCAAAAGGATCATGAGCTCAAGACCAAAGGCATCTTGTGTAACTTAAAGAGACCCTGACTCAAAATAAAATAATAAAAAATGGGCTGGAGGTGCAGCATAGTGGTAGAGCCCTTGCAAAGTATGTGCAAACCCCTGGATTCAACCCCTAAGTAACACACACACACACACACACACACACACACAAATAATTTTAAAAAGAAAGAATTAAAAGGTTATAAATCATCCCCTACCCAGGGTGGCCTGTCCTGCACTGGCTTCTATGGAAAGCAGAATGGGACCTGCTGTCTGCTCGCAGCCAGCCCTTCTCTGACTCCCTGCCAACACTGAGGCTGGAGCAGAGCTGAAGGCTGTCAGCCATTGGGGCTGGGCTGTGGAACCTGAGTGTTATAGTCCGTTTGTTGTTATAACTGAATACCATAGGCTGGATAAGTTATAAAGAAAAGAAGTTTTCCTAGCTCCTGGTTTAGGAGTCCAAGTTCACCATGCTGGCATCTGCTTAGCATCTGGTGGGGTTGCTGCATCATAAATGACAGAGGATATCACGTAATGAGACACAGCAAATGTGTGTCCACTGAGGGCCCTCGTCTTACAAAGCCACTGTGGCCATCATGGGGCCATACCCTCACAATCTCCTCTAATTCTAATTAGCTCCAAAAGCCCCACTTCCAAAACCCAATGACACTGGGGATTAGCCCTCAGTGGGCCTCTTGGTGGGACATTCAAACCATAGCACTGGGCTAAGCTGGATCCTCCAAAGACCACTGTCTCTGTTTTTACCCTATCGACAGGATGCCTCTACTTTTTATGTTTTACCTAAGAAGTATCTTTAAATCAGTGCACTTAAAATTAAACTTATTTATTTATTTGCAGTACTGGAGATTAAACCCAGGGCCTTGTGCATGCTAGGTAAGTGCCCCACCACTGAGCCTCACTCTTGGACTCTATTTTCATTTGTTTGTTTGTTTAGAGATAGGGTCTTGCTGAATTGCACAGGCTGCCTCTGGCCTTGAACCTGCAATCCTGGCTCAGACTCCTTAGTTGCTGGGATTACGTGCATGTGCCGCAGTACCTAGCTAAAATTAAACATTTTAAAAAGGAAACTAAATATCACTCTCCTAAAAGTAGCAGTTGGGGCTGGGGTTTAGTTCACTTGGTAGAGTGCTGTTCTATACTTTCTGAGGACCTGGGTTTGATCCCCAGCACCACAAAAACGGGAGAAGGATGTGGCAGTCCACTTCCAAAACAATGAGCCATTGAAAACCCTATGAGGGTCTCTATGAGTTGGACCCAACTGGACAGCACCTCACAAAAACAACGACGATGACAACAACAATAACAACAACAACAACAAAAGAAGCAGTATGCAGTAGTTGCTAATCATGTAAACTCTGGATTGGATCCAAGCTGTACCCTTTCCCATCTGTTTCCTAGCTCTCTAGGTAATTTACTAAAATTCTCCAAGCCTCAATTTCCATATCTGTGAGATGGGGATGCTAACACCTCTCTCACAGGGTGATTGTGAGGATGAACTGAGTTACTAATTGGAAAATGTTCACAGCACTGTTTGGAGCTTGGTAAGCATTAGCTACTACTTTCTGCAATTCCCTGCCATAAGTAGGTGAAAATCATGAAAAGAGACAAAATGAAAACCAAACAGTTCATTAAAATTTAAAGATTTCCTGCCTAAAGACCAGTTTTCTCTTTGTTAAAAATAGAGATGAGCAAAGGTTAAAGTGTTGAAAACCTATAAACACCAAATAAGATCATCTTCTCATCCTCCTCCTCTTTCTCCTTCTTTTTCAGTACTGGAGATTGAACCCAGGGCCTCACACATCCTAGGCAAGCACTCCACCAATGAACTGCACCCACAGCTCATTGTATTTATTTTGAGACAGGGTGTTGCTAAATTGTGCAGGCTGCCTCTGGCTTTGAACTGGCAATCCTCCTGCCTCAGCCTCCCACGTCACTGGGATTACAGGCTTGCTCCCAGCTAGGACTTTCTTCTTAATGCAGTCAGAAGTGTTGAGGAGAACTGAAAGGGGACAGCTTGTGTGGACTTCGGATACTTTTCATTGCCCTTCCTGCCTGCCACCCAGAATCCCCTATCGAATCATCTGTGCCACTCAGAGTACACTGGGGCAATGGCTGGTCAGACAGCAATTTCCTGGGAGGCAGGGGAAGGAATGCCTCTCCGAGATTGTTGGTTCCCTAAAGGCATTTTTCAAATTGGTTGTCCCAGCTCCTTCCTCACCTCCTCCCTCAGTGTAGAGTGGTCTTCATAGCTGAGAATGGCAATGCCTCGGGAGAGCCATCCCATAAACACCTAAAGACAGAGGTCAGTGACGGGGTTGAAACCAGTGTGTGAAGAAGAACTTTAGCCCTTGGGATTGGGATGGCATCTTAAAAGTTCCTTGTAAACTCTGCAGCATTTGGGAGAGAGTCCATGTCCATTCTCTTCAGTACTTGGCCAACACCAAGTAGGCAGATGATGATAAAGCCAAGACTCCAGATGTCATAGCATCCAAGTCCTGAGCCAAGGCGAGAGTCCAGGTTTACCACTAAATGTTCTTTGTACCATCCCTGGAGTTCTTTCTTGAATACTCAATTGGAGCATATTATAAACCATATAATAAATACTTGAGTGGGTAAATGAATATTCATTCACATGGTGACAATGGAGTTACCGCATTATTACATGCCAAGCACTACTTGCTAAGAAACCTACATACATTATCCAATTAGCCTGGTAAAACAATCCTATGAAACAGAGATCATCGCTTTATCTTTTAGGAATTGCATTCAACTGATGGTATAAGTGGACTCCAGGGTCTTCAGACAATGGCTTTCTACAGGATGTGTGTGCACATAGATATATGAAAAGTTTACAAAGGATATCCAGGCAAAATAGATCTAAGGGAATCAATTTCCAAAAGTAAGCTTCTATATTTATTCTTTCCTAATAGTTTCTTCTCAATTGCCCTTCACGTAGTTTACACAAGAGAGGCATGCCTCGCCCCTGTCCTGAGTCACAGAACCAGAACATTGTTCCTGTGTGTCAAACAAAAGAACCATTCAAAATTCTGGTATCATGGAGCCTTCCTTAACCAGGAGGTCATAAACCAAAGCTCCCACGCCAAGTCAACAGCTTACTGCTTCCCTATCTTAGATGTCAGTTAGAGTGCATGACAACATAAAAAATCAAAATGTCTGCAGAGTGATCAAAAGAGAGCAAAAATTATTTTCTGAGCCATAGAGTTTTCCTAGCAGGGGTAATTTGTCTCACACATAGGTCAGAATCTAAATTTGCTGGAGAGAATAATTTTTTGGAATGTAGCTGTGTATTGCAAGGTTGGAAAAAGAACAGGATGGTCACTTCTGGCTCTTAACTGGGACCATCCTGATTTGCACCAGTTTCCAACCATTGCATTTGCCTGGTCCTGCTCTTCTCCCACAAGTGTTAAGCTGCACGTATCTGTTTCTTCCTGTCATGAAAGCCTACAGCCGCTTTCCCTCAGTGGAGTACTGATTCGGTCTAACTGAACCTGTGTGTATTCATCAGCTGTCATTGCTGTAGCAGAAAAAACAACTGAAACAAGCTTATGAAGGAAAAGGTTTATTGAGGGCTGCCAGAAGATCATTCCATAATGGCAGGGAGGCAGTGTCCAATGTGGACCTCCTTACATCTTCATGGGCAAGAAGCAGAGAGTGGAGACATAAGCCTGGGATAAAAACCTCCAAGGGCTCTCCCCCAGTGACTCACTTCCCCCAGGCTAGACCTACCTCCCAAAGTTCCACAACCTCTGAGGACAGTGCCACCAGTTAGGGACTTAAAGGCATAACTTTTGGGGAACATTTTAGATCCAAACCATGACACTCCATTTCTCAACTTGTAAAACTGTTCTGTACCCAAATAAAATTGTCTTCTAAATTCATGATTTACAGGTGAAGCATGCCATTAGAAGCAGGGTATTTTTACTCTGCCCAGGTGTGATGATTAATTCTGATTGTCAACTTGACTGGATTGAGAAGTGCTTAGGAGGTCAGTGAAGCTCACTTATGAATGTGTCTGTGAGGTCACTTCCAGAAACAATTAAATCCTGAGGGCTGGTTGAAGGAAGTAGGTCACTGGGGGAATGCTCTTGGTGGGGGTGGGTAACATACCCTGGTCTCTTCCTGTTACTGTTCCACTCTGCCTCCTATCTGCCATGATGTGAGAAGTTCTGTCATGCCCTCCCCACCAAGATGGGCTGAGACTTCTGAAATCATGAGCAAAATAAGTCTTTCCTCCGTTAATTTGTTTCTGCCAGGTATTTGGTCACAGCAAACACAAAAACTAACATACCAAGTATGGAAAGATAAAGCATATTTCATTGAAACTAAGATTTCCTTCTTGTAATATACATCAATATCTTATGTTTGTTTGTTTGTTTATTTATGACAAAACCTTGCTATGTTGTCCAGGCTGCCCTAGAATTCACTATGTAGTCCATGCTTGCTTCAAATTCATGATCTTCCTGCCTCAGCCTCCAAAGTGCTGAGATTACAGGTTTGTGCCACCATCCCTGATTTTATGTATTATTAAGAAAGAAAAAAAACACTCTTAATAAACTGTATGACAATTATTTTATCTGGCAGAATTATTTTATACTAAGTAAAGTGCTTTTCTAGACCAATGAAAACAATAAATTTTGATCATGCATTATAAAACAAAAATGCGAGCAAAATTGATTGTGATGTTTCTAAAATTTCTTTATGTTCAAGACATAATACTTCTCAGTCACTTTTTCTTTCAGTACTAGGGGTTGAACCTAAGGCCTGGTGCATGTTAGGCAAGTACTGTACGACTGAGCCATGCCCCAGACCTTAATAATTTTTTATTTTGATACAGGATGTTGCTAAATTGTGCAGGCTGCCTCTGTACTCAAACTCACGATCCTCCTGCCTCACAGCCTCCTGAGTTGCTAGGATTACAGTCATGCCCCACAGTGCCCAGCTCCTCAACCACTTTTTGGTTAAATCAGTATCTATGTTTTCCATGCAATATAATCCTGTGTACTGTTGAGACTTTTGGTAAGGCAGTATATCCTTAAAACATGTTCTATATGTTCCAGGATTGTCTTGCAAGCCACTGACTCTCATTCTGATGCCAATACGTGGTCTAACACCTTGCTGTTTCCATGGTTTCCTATTTTCACACTATCTTTTCTGTCAATGTTAAATCACAGTATAACCTTTTAAAAAGGTTTTAATAAACAATTCAACTTGAGATGGAAATAGTACCACTAATGTCCATCACTAAATAGAAGTGACAACACTATGATCAGCTATGACAAATTTGATGTCTACATTGGCAATGACAGATACGTGCATTGCAGCCACCCATGGGACCATTACAATAATTATAAGATTTCACAGATATCAAAATGTGAACAAATGAGCATCTGAGAATCAATTAAACATATGCATACAAGTATGTTAACTTGAAAAGGAAAAAGCCCTAAATACCTTTCAGTAGTGGATAAATTACAAATTAGCAAACTTTCATAACAAAGGGATACTGTGCTTCCCTCAAAGAGAGCAAGATGACATTAAATGAACTGGTGTGGAAATTTGTCCACAGAATATTGTAAAACCAAAAAACTTTAAATAAAAAAAGATGAAAAAGGAGAAAGAAATTGGGGTATTTTGAACTATCCTGGCACATTTTGAGTTCATATGTATTGCAGAGTTATATCATAGGGGTGATGACAATTTTTTACTCAATAATCTTTTATCTCTTCCATATTCTAAGTATTGACAAGGACTGCATTGCTCTGAGAGGAAAGTTCATGAGTAAAATAACCTTTCCCCTCAAAGAAACTTGTCAGTGAGAAACACTGCAAGCAGCAGCAGCTTATGTCAGTTGATGACAAACTCATGGCACCTTTCTTTTTAGAATTAAAATTCAGAAGTGAGAAGGTTTGCATGGGATTGCCTATTAATATATCTACTTAATAATAGGTGATCACAAATGTGTATACATATGTGTATGTAGAGAAATTTACTGAGTTAAATGCTTAGGATTCCTGCATTTATTTATTTACTTATTTATGTATTATTTTCATCATTTAATTTATGCATATAAATCATGCCTCAATTTTAGAATATAAATTAAATCTAATGGTAAGTTGAATATTTTTAACCAAGCTTCCAATTAAGGGTAGCTTAATTGAAAGAGAAAATGGAGGCATAATACTTTAAAGGCATATCTATACAATATCTTGAAAACACAAAAGAGCTAGCAAAATAGTAAAGAGAAAAAAAGAAAAAAAAGAAAAACCCTAACCATGCTGTAGGGAAGACAGCAGTCCAGAGAGGTGACTGTGGTGCCATCGAGGTTGGTTGGCTGTTCTCCTGCAGCATTCAGTGATGCTGGAAAAGAGAACTGAGAGAGGGAGAGGCTAAGAGGCAGAGGGTGTTCTTGGTGACCTCACAGGACTAAGGGGACAGAAATGAATATCAGGACCCATCAAAGCAATTGTAACTTAGAGTCAGAGAGAAATAAACTAGTTCCTGAAACAATAGAAAGCCAGATTTAAATAACCTCAGAGCCTACTACTGGAATAAAGTGATCCAGCATTGCTAGTGCCTCTGGACATCTGACAGAAGCAAAGCCAAATCCTCTCTAGAAGAAAACATCCTCTGAGACTGAAATTATTTCTAGGGGGGATATAGCTCAGTGGTAGAGTACTTTCTTAGCATGCAGAAGCCCCAGGCTAAATCCCTAGCACACTACAAAAGTATATACTTTTACCAAGCAACTTTTCAAATACAATTCAAGCACCCAGTACAAAATAAACAAGCACATGATATGAGAGAACAAGAAGGAAAAGAAGCAGAAATAGCAGACATTAGAAGCAGACTATAGGGGCTCCAGATAGTGACACTCTTATGTAAACTTTGAAACACTAGGCTATTTAAAAAGAATTATGTGCAAGTACAATGTGTAGACCTTGCTTGAAGTCTGGCTTGAAAAAAAATTAATTGTTAAAAAGTTATAAAGCTGCCAGACACTGTAGCACATGCCTCTAATCCTATAGGCTTGGAAAGTGGAGGCAGGAGGATCACAGGTGCAAGGCCAGAGACAGCCCATGTAATTTAGCAAGATCTTGTCTCAATATAAAAATATAAAAAATGGGCTGGGGTGCAGCTTGGTGGTAGAGCACTTGAAATGTATATGTAAAGCCCTGAGTTCAAGTCCCAATTACTGCAACAACAACAAAAATTAAAGCTAATTTGGAAATATCAAAAGTTGAAAGTAAACAACATAGGAAATGGCACAGTAATTAGCATGGTATTGCTGAGTGTGATGATTTTGTGGTTATGCTTTTTTAAAAAGTGTGTATCAGAGCCAGGTGTGGTGGCACACTCCTGTAATTCCAGTGACTCAGGAAACAGAGGCAGGAGGATCATGAGTTCAAGGCCAGAGTCAGCCTGTGGAATTTAGTGATACCCTGTGTCAAAATAAAAAGTTAAAATTGGACTGGTGGTACAGCTCAATGGTAGAGCACTTGCAAAGTATGTATATGGTCCTCAGTTTAACCTCCCAGGGCTGAAAAAAACAGTGCACCTCTGTTAGAGAAATATGCTATGGATTTGCTTTAAAGTATTCCAGTAAAGAAGGAGGTGGAAGACAAAGAGGAAGGGGAAAATGATGAAGGAAGAGGTGTGGAACGGCAACAGCAACAGCAGCAAATACTTCACTAACTAAAATGGGAGAAGAATTTATTTTGTAAAAGAATAAAAGATTATAGATAATTATTGGAGCAGAATGATAATTACATAGGAATTATTGATACCATCTTTTCTATTCTGTACATGTTTGATGCACACATGGATACATAATGTCCCTAACAAAAAAGGTTTAGAAAAATGCTTACTGTGTACAAACAGAAAAAATTTAAAAATTAACAATGTTGGTAAAGATTCAGAAACCATACCAAAATATACAAAATAAAAAAGACGTATCAGATAAGAAAAAGAGACAAATGGGAATTCTAGAATTGAGCAATACAGCAACTAAAAGTAATAACTAAATGAATTGGTCGATATATCTAAACAGAAACTTAATCAGCTGGAAAATTGGTTAGAAAAAGTTATCAAAATGCAGCATAGCTGGGAACCGTGGCACATACCTGTAATCCAGCAATTCTGGAAGCTGAGGCAAGAAGATCATGAGTTCAAGGCCAGAGGCAGCCTGTGCAATTTGCTGGGACCCTGTCTCGAAATAAAAAAATAAAAAAGGGCTGGGGATACAGCCTGGTAGTAAAGCACTTGCCTAGCATGTATGAGACCCTGGGTTCAACCCTCCAGTACTGAAAAAAAAATTAAATTAAATTAAATTAAAAATATTTTTTAAAAAATGAAGTCAGGCATGGTGGTGCATACCTGTACTCCCAGCACTAGAGAGGCTGTGGCAGGAGAATCAGTACTAGTTCAAGGCCCACCTGGTCTACATATCAAGTTCTAGGACAGCCTGGGCCACACAGCAAGACCCTGTCTCAAAAAACAAACAAACAAACAAACAAAAAAAGCGTGAAGCACAATTTTTAAAAGGATAGAAAAATACTTTTAAAAAGATGTGATGGTGTTAGAGATTAGATAAAACTCTGAGAAAGTCCAACATATTTACCATTGAAATCTCAGGAAAAAATGGAGAGAGAGAGAGAGAATGGGAGAAAAGCAATATTTAAACTTATGACGGTCAAAAACTCTCAAATTGATAAAATATACCAAGTGACAGATTTAAGAATCCTTACACACCATCGCTGTGCTGCAGTCTCTGAGGTCCTGAGTTCAATTCCCAGCACCGCAAAAATGGGAGCAGGGTCTGGCAATCCACTCCCAAGGCAATCCCGGAACAGTCAGCCATTGAAAACCCTATGAGGGTCGCTATGAGTCGGATACCGACTCGACGGCACCTAACAACAACAACAACAACACACCATAGGCCTGCAGCCATAGCCCTGTGGCATCCGATCCCATCAGATCTCGGAAGATAAGCAGGGTCGGGCCTGGTTAGTACTTGGATGGGAGACCACCTGGGAACACCAAATACTGTAGGCTTAGGAGAAGGATCTGGCAACCACTCCAAAAAAGCCAATCAGCCATTGAAAACTCTATGAATAGCAGAGAAGCACTAACAATACTGTTTCGCCTGTTTTACATAGGAATGTTATGAGTCAGACACCAACTCGAGGGCACCTAACACACCATAGGCAGTCTAGCTTCTGAATGGGAGTGAGAAAACACATTGGGCACATCAGAGTAAAATGATAGCAAAGGAAAGACAGAGAAACATCTTAAAAGTATATAAAAATATTACAGATTAGTTCCAATGATGCAACCATTAAAGAGACAGCTTACTTCTTTCTCAAAAGAAACAAAAGAAACCAGGAGTCAGTGGAATGATGTCTTTAAAGAACTGAAAGAAAATAACCTGTAGCCCAGACTTCTATACCCAGAAAGAATACCTTCAAAATGAAGATAAAATAAAGCCATCTTCAAACAGTCTGAAGAAACACAATCCAACTCATAAGGCCTACAGCACATTGATGCCAAAACCTGACCAAAGAAACAAACAAAAATACCAAATCAACCAAACAAACAAACAAAACATGAGAAAGGAAAACTACAGGCCAAATGTTGTTCTTGAACATAGATACAAAATTCATTAATAAAAATTGGCAAATTAATTTCAACAGTCTATAAAAATTATAGTACATCATTATGAGATTGAATTTATTTCAAGATTACAAAGATGGTTTAACATTGTGCCATATACCATGTTACAAAATAAAGAATAAAAATCATATTATTATCTCTATACATGCATAAAAGCATTTGATAAATTCAACATCAATTCATACTTTTTGAAAAAGACAAATACAAACACAAAAAAGGCAATTGTCTCTGATAAAGACCACCTGCATAAAAATGTACAGTAAATTTCAATTGTTCAACAGACCAAGCAGAAAGTAAATTATGTCCTCATTGGTATATTTGAAGAATTGAATACAATGACTATTGACAAAGTGGAGTAGAACTTAAATGAAAATATCAGGGGATAAGAGAATACTCTAGGGCTGGCATTTAGCTCAGTTGGTAGAGCACAACTCTGCAGTCTCTGAGGTCCCAAGTTCGATTCCCAGCATCTCAAAAATGGGAGAGGGGTGTGGCAATCCACTTCAGAGGCAATCGGCCATTGAAAACAACCAGCCATTGAAAACCCTATGTGGGTTGCTATGAGTTGAAAAATGACTCACGGCACCTAACAACAACAACAAGGGCTGGCATGGCAGAGGACCTCAAGAGGCAAGGAAAGGGAGCAAGTACAATCAATTGAAAAGAGGAGCGAGCTGAAGAGGACTGCATGGTATAAACACAGTGAGCTTTGGTGAAAGGACACACCTAATCTATACAGGATAGCAATGAGGTAGTCCATGAAATAAATACCCCACCTGAATTCTCCTCCCCACCCTGGCTTGCAAGTACCTTCAATTGGCCACAATGGGTCTATGGCAAACAGGAAATGGAGCCCACTGATTCAGTCCTTCCAAGTTGGCTCCTGGAGAACAGTGCAGGCAGAGAAGTGTGGAAAATGAGCCTGGGGAAGTTCCACAAAAATCAACAACCAGCATTATGGAACAAACAAAATAAAACAGAATGTACAGCATAATTTTGTCCACTAGTAAAGTGTTGTAGAGGTAGAATTTGGTGCAACCACTTTAGAAAACATTGGCACCAGGTGCTATAATTAAAGATAATTGTGCTCTAGAATTCAGCACTTCTACCTCTAGATTGAACTGAAATGTATATTCTTAGCAACATAGTTCATTACAGTACAAAACTGGAAATAATCGATGTGTCTGTTAGTACCAGAAGGGATCCATCCTTTGTGGTAGTTTTATGTGCTGAACAACTATAACAAAACGGAAATAAGTAGAATACTGACACAGTACATGCATACATTTTTCAAACACAAGAGTGAGATGCACAATGAAACATAGTAAGATCTCCCTTTACAAAATTAAGCAAAACTAACTACGGTTTAGAAATGAGTATGGTAAATAATGGAGAAGAAAAGCATACTTACCATATGAATCACAGCAGTAGCAACATCTAGGGGGAAGGGAAGGAGAAGAGAGTGGAAAGGAATGTGAAGTGGGGGTTCCTGGGTACCAGCAGAGAATAATAATCACCTGTGTTTGCTTTCTAATAGTTTATTAACCTGTAAGAGTTGGTTGTGGGCACTTTTCTGAATGGGTGCCACATTTCAAAATAAGTAAAGCTGACTTGGCTAATTGGTTTGGCAATGAGAACTGGCTTTGCCATCTAAAATATCTAGTGGACATTTTCCAAGGTTTAGATGCAAATATGTTGAAAGATTGCACTCAGACAAAAGCATTTCATAAAAACAACCATGCTGATAGGAGTAAATTGAAATTTATGTTTGGATTTTCCCCAACTCTTTTGTGAATAGCAATTTAAACAAGTACCATTTTTAAAAAAGGATTGGGAGGGTAATTAATAATCATTTGATGGGTCTTAGTCCACAGTCTTTTTGATAGACTTCCCAGAAATTGAGAGCATGAATTATGCTAATGACTGGACTGCAAATCCTTTGTGAGTCTTATTTCTTCACTTACAACAAAACTAAAGGAGGACTTAATCAAATTATTAGCTAATAGAATATAAAAAAGATTGTAATAAGATCTCATGTGATTTTTAACATGTAGCTCATAAAAGGTTTTAAGAATTATGGCAATGCTGTAATAAAACATGTCCCATTCTTTATATGAGCAGGTTTTTCATGCTTACCTTTATGAAAACAATAAACAGGGAGAGAAATTAGCCCAGCCCTGTCTCATTCTAGCAATAAGTAATATTCAACTATGGATAAATGAACCAATTAGTTGAAAATTGCCCATCCATCTTGTTAACAAATGCATTTCACATTTTTTGTTTTTATGTTTATTATTTATAAAGAGTTTTTTGTTAATCCCAGCCACTCGGGAGGCGGGGGCAGGAGGATCGCAAGTTCAAGACCAGAGGCAGTCTGCCTAACTTGGCGAGACCCTGTCTCAAAAAAATGAAAAAAATGGACTTGGGGTGCAGCTCAGTGGTCCAGCACTTGCAAAGCATGCAAGCGTGAGGCCCTGAGTTCAACCCCCAGTACCGCAAAATAAAAAAATAAAATAAAAAATAAAAAAAGTTTTTTTGTTTGTTTGTGGAACTGGGGATTGAACCTAAGGCCTTGCTCATGCTAGGAAGTGCTCTACCACTGAGCTCACTCCTACCTTTTTTTAATTTTTTATTTTGAGTCAGGGTCTCACTAAGTTGTGCAAGATACCTCTGGCCTTGAACTCATGATCCTCCTGCCTCCAACTCCTGAGTCTCTTTGGGTTTACAAGTGTGTGCCACCATACCTGGATGTTGATAAAGTCTTTGAATGTACTCAGTTGTTTTGATTATATATATATTCATGAAGATTATAATATAGCTCAACCCAGGAAAACTTTTAATTCAAATAGAAAAGCATTTTAATATACATGTATGTGCATGATTTTATTGTAGAGACACCAGATAATATAATCTAAAATATTTTCAAGCATATGTTTGATGAAATCTTACAAGATTCCTATAAGACATCGGCTAAAAATAGTAATTCAAGGGGAAAAATGATCAAAACTTTAACTGTAAAGGAGATATTGTTCATATATTTTTAAGTAGGTAGTAGTATCAGAGTGCTATGAAATCAGTATTTCTTTGAATACATTTAAAGAGTTATCTGATAGTTTTAGAGTGTTAATACTTTCAACAAGTCAGAATTACATGCTTTGCAACTATTTAAACTTTTTTAAAAAATTAGACGTTGCTGGGCATGGTGGCATATGCCAATAATCCCAGCACTCAGGAAGCTGAGGCAGGAAGATCTTAAGTTCAAGGCCAGCATGGTCTACACAGAGAGTTCAAGGTCAGCCTGTGTGAGATCCTATCTTAAAACACCAAAGGCCAAAGCAAAATTTTTTTAGATGGTAACTCAAAAATATACATAGGTGTATATACTTTTTTAAGCCTAATGGCTTAAATATACAAATGGCTTATTCTCTTACATAAAATAAATTAGAGGCAGCTTGTATAGCACCCCTTTGAAATCATCAGAGACTCACGACCCATCAGTCCTTCTGTTCTGCCACCCTTAAGGCCACATTATGGCTGCTGGAGCTCCAGCCACCATGCCTGCATGTGAATAATCCCAGGGAAGGGTCACAACAGCTTTACAGGGAGCTCTAAAAAGCCACATCTCTCTGGCCCCTCCTATCCATCAGGGAGCCTTGCAAATGGAATTTTTCTCCTGGGCATATTGACAAGAGTCCTGTTTCCAAGGGAAAAGATGAGAATACATATTTGGCAGGTAATTGGCAGTCTTCTATATAGAGTATGACTCTATGTCCACTAAATAGCAAACATGTATATGTATTTGTGCATTGTTATCTCTGGAAGGACATTTACCCATGTATTAATATTTTTTCATTGGCTGGAAGATTTCAAGTTCTTTTTATTTCCTCCTCCTCTTCCTCCTCCCATCCTTCCACCTGCCTCCTGTTCCTGCTCCTCCTTCTCCTTCTTCAGACATAGTCTCACTATGTAGCCCAGGCTGACCTAAAACTCACTGTATGCCTGTCTCAGCCTCCCAACTGCTGAGATTACAGCTGTGTAGCTGTGTGCCACCACACCGACCTAACAAAGCTGTTCTTTCAAAAACATTACAGATGTTCTCTTAAGTTAAAAAGAGGCAAATTGGGAAAAAGAAGGTAAAAGTTAAAGACTTTGGAGCCAATAGATCTGATTTTAAATTACACTCAAGTAAGAAATCACACCTAGAGCTGGATTCTGCCTTTACTGCTCATGATATCGAAGGCTGATGCCGCTTAGCAGGTTGGTTCCCCATGGGGTGGGAAAAGACTCGTTTGCAAAAGAGTCTCAGTGATCCTGAGTCACCTGCAATGAGGACTGAGAATAACAGAGAGGATCTATGTTGTGGGTCCTCCAAGGAATCAGAACAGGGTTCCACATGTTGCCCTCTTCTCTTGCCATCCCTCAGTAGCCCTTGGTTCCCTCCCTGTCCCTCCTTTCAACACCCCTGACAGGCCTCTGACAGAAACTTCTCCCCAGACCACTTCATCTGAGCCAACTTCCTCATTGGCAAAGCAGTGAGGACCAGAGAGGAGATGGACTCATCCAGTTTGCATAGGAGGCCATGGGGTTGCTGTGGGGTTCACCTAGGTCTGGGCAAGCAGGAAAGCATTTACCCCAAAGACATGCACTCCCACTAACAATGCCATTCATTATGCAGATGGCTCACAAAGACCCACACATGTAGGTCCTGTGCTTGGGACATGCATGTAAAGCCCCAAGCGTGGAAGCTGGTGTAGCCAACATTGATCTGGGGTGGCTCTTGCTATCATCGCTGTTACCATTGTTGTCATTCCTATTAGCATACCATCCCCAGGTAATGGTGGGGGTCAGCAGTTTTGTTTTACAAGAAGAAACCAAAATCATACTTTGGTATCAAGGGCTTTTCTAAAACCATGCAGTTAGTAAAGAACCCAACAAGGCCAGCATCCCAGTCTTCTCACCCCAAGTCCCCAAGCCCCTTCTCCTGCAGGGAGTTGCCTCCCACCTCCCCTGAATGGGGACACAGTCCCTCTAAGGAAGAGATGCTTGCCTGGAACAGACCACTGTGAATTTCTGCTATGGAGGCCCATGGTTATCCTCAGCGTACTGCCAAGAGACAAGCCACCAGATCCTTAACCAAACAGGGAGACAAATAAGTGAGAAGATTGTCCCATCATTTCCTTCTGACAGGGAGGTCCCTAGAGTCCCCAGATGTGGAAGGCGGGGTCTGACCCAGTCAGACACAGCTCCCTCACTCCCCTGTCTCCCAGTGGGTTCTTGGAGGTGTTTGCTAAGGCTCATCTGTCTCTACCAGAAGCAGAGGATGTCCCGCGGGGGAGTAGCCCTCCCCAGCAGAGCCCAATTAGGGGAGCATGTGGGGAGCTAGGGCCCAGCCCTCCCTGCTGGGTACCTCCATACCCTCTCCAGCCTGTTTGGACCCACAAGTCAGCAGAGAGGACCTTCAGGGTCAAGGCCATCTGGGCAGCTGATGGGACAGTGGCTCAGGAGAGGAAGTGCTTGCCAAAGCACAGCATGTACTACCTATGTCTCTAGGCCACAGGCTCTCGCCCAGGCTCCCTGTGCACCTATGGAAACCCTGTGACTGTGGACTGCTATTGTTTGGACCTTAAATAGCCCTCACAGGCCCATATTCTAAAGACTTCATCACGAGCATGTAGTAGTGGTGGTAGAACCTTTAAGGGGTGGAGCTTAATGGGAGGAAGTTAGGTCATTGGGGGCATACTCCTGAAAGAGATATTAGGACCTCACCCCTTCCTCTCTTTCTTTGCTTTCTGGCTGCAGAGATGATTCTCCCATCCTCCACTGTATACTCCTGCCATGATGTGCTATGCCACCATAGGCCTAAGGCACCAGGGCCAAGTGACAGAGGACTGAAACTTCTGAAACCATGAGCCAAAATAAACCTTTCCTTGTCTTGAATTGTTGCTCTCAGGTGCTTCTCACATGATGGAAATCTGACTGGGCAAAGCGTGGAGGATGTTTATGGCAGCATCTTTCCTGTGGGAGGAGTTGATTACTTTACCACATGCTTAGTCCTCTGTGCAAGACACCTCTTTCCACATGGACAGATGGAAATAGACTGCCTCCCTCCCAGACCACTGGTCCCTGCAATGGGAGTGACCCAAAAAGGAGGAGACAGAGCCAATCCCCAGGTCCCTAAAAAATAAAGAGTCTCCAAAGCATCATGTCTAATCCCACCCCCACTTCTCAATCCTGGCTAGCTTCTCCTTACCTCCAGGCCTCATTTCTGTGCCTTTTCTTCCAGGAAGCTCTCCTTGGTCTTTCTGGGCTGGGTTAAGGAACCACCATATATTCTCCCCATCCTGGGGCACATCCCAGCCACGTGCAATTGCTTCTCAATTGTCTGTGTCCCCAAACTGCAGATCCCATGGGAGTAATGTGTTCTGTATGGATCTCTGCTCTATCTTCAGCCCCTGCCAATGAGCCTGACACACCATGGTGCCCAGCTGATTTCAAATGAATGAATGAAGAAGTGAGTGAATGACTGGTAGTCCTGAATTAGGTTGCTCTCAGATGACCCACATTGCTGAAGAGACTACATTTTAGAAAATAAGGCTGGACAGGCACTTGGAGTCACATAGTTCACTATTGTCAGTTTACAGATGAGAGATGGCAAGTCCCCAGGGAGGACCAGTCCTGGCAGGTGCTGAGCCTTGGCTGGCTTTCTGCAGACTGAGGGACAGCAGGGGTCCTATCACCACCAGGCTCTGAGAGGCTGGTGGAAGCCCAGGCCTCAACTGTCTTTCAAGGCTTCCAACTGATACAGAAATGTAGTAACACGCGAACTGGCTGCCCAAAGTGATGCATCTCTTCTTTGGAGTGGGGGATGTATACTGGAGATGGAAGCCAAAACATCACACATGCTAAGCATTTGCTCTATCACTGATCTGTGCCCCTAACCTGGTGCTGCACCCTTGTTGTTGTTGCTGTTATTGTTGTTATTAGGTGTTGTACAGTTGGGTCTGATGCACACTGACCCTCATAGGGTTTTCAATGGCTGATTGTTTGGGGATTGTTTTGGGAGTGGATTGCCACATCCTTCTCCCATTTTTATGGTGCTGGGGATTGAACCTGGGTCCTCAGAGAGTGCAGAGCAGCACACTACTAATTGAGGTAAACCCCAGACCCAAATGCCTACACTTAACAGGTGTTATATTGACCTGGTCATCATGTATCCCATTGGGAGAACTCTCTGGCTGTATTTATGCTGTAATTTGGAGAATATGCCCAAAGTCTAAATCTGAGGTCTTCTGGGTCAAGGGCCCATCCAAGGGCCCTCTCTGTATATCTCCAGTCCTAGGCTAAGAGAAGCCTCAGTTATTATTTCTTCTTTCAAGTCCAGGGTGCCCACTGTGCTCAGAGCATCTCAGACTCAGAAAGGCCCCCATGTCCCACTCAAGGCGGTCCAGCTCTGAGTCTTGTGATGCTGAGGCCTTCATGGCCACCTTAGTGGTCCCCAGAAAGCAGGAACCCTGAGCCCTTGGTACATTTCAAAATAGGGCTCATGAAGGCCCACACCCTCTGCTACAGTCTTGCTTCTTCCTGCCCATGCCCCTTCCTGCTTTTTGCTCCACAGGTAACCGCAAAACCTGCTGCTTCTCCAGGTAGGGCTCTGAAGAGGCTGCCTGTAGCTCCTAGCTGGGGACAGCTACGGCAGAGCCTGGCCTGCATCTGGCGCCACTGCCTGGTGGGCAGCCGGACTAGCATGCTCTTGCTCCTTCAGCCCACACCTCCAGAGCTTGCCTGGTTCCCTGCTGGGTGAGAGATGTGAGCAGGACACAGACTTCAGGCACAAGGCCCACCACACAGAGCTTCTCATCTAGGTGGAGAAGCGAGGCAGGCCAGAGTTTCCCAGCATGAACAAGGTTGCATGGGAGAAACGGAGCAGCAGCCAGCAGAAGCTGGGTTTCCATATAAACAAGTAGGCCTGGCGCTTAGGGAGGGTAGGAGCCTGGGCACACCGGAGGCCCTGGCTAAGACCTCCAGGATGCGCACGACTTGGTACTCCAGGAAACCTGGTCTCTAAGGGCAGCACTCAGCATTTCCCAGAAGATGCCTTTAAGCCAGGGGTCAAGGGCCCAGGTGTGGGAGCTGGGTAGAGCTGGGCTCAAATCTTGCTCTTTCCTATGCCAGGCATGTGACATCTGACTAGTTAACTGTCCCTCTCTCAGGAGTCTTTTCATCATCCATGAAAGAGTGTTAAGACTATTCGCCCAGCTATGCGATTTTGACAATGAAATTATAAACAATGGACGTGGTACATCTGACTCAGTGTTCAGAGTAGAATCTCTCTCTCTCTCTCTCTCTCTCTCTCTCTCTCTCTCTCTCTCTCTCTCTCTGTATGGTACTTGGGAGTTGAACCCAGTGCCTCGCACATACCTTGCAAGTGCTCTACCACTGGACTGCACCCCTGGCCCATTTTTTATCTTTTATTTTGAGACAGGGTCTCCCTAAGTTATGCAGGCTGCCTCTGGCCTCAAACTTGCCATCCTCCTGCCTCTGTCTCCTGAGTCACTGGGGTTATGGGCATGTGCCACCACGCCCAGCAAGAATTTATCCTTAACAGCAATCCCTTCATGATGAGGAACTAAGGCTCTAAAAAGATTACTTTTTAAAATGATAAATCAGGATAGATTTGCATATAAAAATTTCCTTCTCAATTCCTACTCGTTGCCTTTTGGACTAGCAGAGAAAGGAGAAGGTGGGCTGAGGGGGAGCAACTCAGAGCACGCAGCCTGTCTTGGTTAAGCTGCAGCCATAGAGAGACCCATGGAAATGTCATGGGGAGCTGCAGCAACCACCAGAATAAACCAGCACAGATTGCGTGTCAAATGCCACTCACTGTCCCACAGTCTCCAGGGGCAGTTAGCTCATTTAATGCTCATAGCACCCCTACAAATAGGTGCCATTATCGCCCCTTATTTAGAGATGAGGAATACAGGATACCCAGAGATTAGGCGAATATCCCACATTCACACTGCGTCCGAGGGACTAAGACTGACTCCTGGCAGTCTGGCAGCCAAGCTTTTGCTCCTGACCACAAGGCGACAACAGCCTCTCTGATCTGGGAACTGTACTCATCCTCATTTCTCAGAGGCGAAAACTGCAGTTCAGAGAGGTGAAGGTTCACAAGGCCGCACATGGTGATCATCAGCAGAGCTGGACCATCCTGACTATGTGCTGTAATTTTGAGTCACTCGAACTTTCTCTTTAATTCCACTTGGGACCCAGAAAGTAAAAGCAGGCCCCTTCCCATAGCAGGAGTTGCAGAAAGTGACCTGAGGGTGGTATTTTCCCCATTGGCAATATTTCCCGCCATGTGGCAGAGCTGGTGTATGGTGAGAGATGATGAGCCCATCACACAGAGAGACACAAAGATGAGACTCTGCCAGCCCTGTCCAAGCCCCGACTCAGCTCTTCCTGCCACCTGCCCACATCCCTCCCTTTCAAAATTTGGTTGTTCAAAATCAGGGTTTGACTCCTGGAGCGAATAAAGTCCCCCTGTGTCCACCAGGTGTTACAACATCGGTCACTCGAGCCCAAATGGGCTGGTACATAGCAGGCAACATGGAGAAATAGGAAGCTGAAACCTGGAAGCCTAAAAGATCAAGAGGAACCAGAGGGAGGCAAAGAGAAGCCAAGAGGCGCGGAAAGAACCAAAGGCACAATGAGGCTGGAGAGGCTCCCACCCACCTTCCCAAACACCAGCACTGTCTTCTCCCAGGCCTTGGTTCCGCTGCCCGCAGACTGCTCCAAACAGCCACGAAGCACCGCAAACTGTGCTTTCTAACATCTCCTCTTCCACGTGCATGTAGGTTTCATGGCCCCTCAGAATTCTACATGCAGACGCTTATTCTTACCAATTTCCCCTGAGAAAAGCCTCACTTTCCAAAAATCTTCACATCCTTCACAAAAAAATCCCCCATCCTTCAGACCCTGTCCCCAGTACCCTCCCTAATGCCTGTTTTTCCTGCCCTCTGCCCCCACTACTGCCCCAGCAGGGTGCTTCTGGGAAGGCAGATGGCATAAGCTCAGTGCTGACCCCCACCCTGTCCTCCAGCAGGCGGGGCCGGCGATGAGTCAGCAGGGTCTGCAGGAAGCATCTGGCCCACACCACCAAGATAAAGGCGCTTCTGTGCATCACTAGCAGCCCAACGACCACGCTCAGTCAGGCTGCCCCAGCGCTGTTAGTCTGTCATGCGTGTGTTTTAATTTGGCTACGGAAGAGGAGGGAGCAAAGGGCACAGAGTGATCCTTCCCTTCAGATAAAGGAAGGTGTGACCTTGGGAAGTCACATGGCTTCCTGGAGGTCCCCCAGCAGGTGACAAAGCAGCTCTCACCGGGCCAGCTTTCCTGGTCCTTGTGGGCCTCCAATCATTCTGGACTCAGTATGCAGTCACATCTTTGCCCGCCCCTCCCTCCCCTGGCCCTCATTGTGCTCTCTCTGGGTGCAGACCAGAGGGCTATGGGTTCATTTCATCAATCAATCATTTATTGCCTCATTCATTCCAAGTGGCCAGGCTGGAAGGGACTTGTGGCTCATCAGACCAAATCTTTCCCTCCCAGTGACCACTGGGCACCTCAGTTCCAAACAGCAATAGGCTCTAGCTAACTGAAGCCAAAGAACAATCAGTCTTTATTTAGAAAAAAATAAGAGGCCCAAAGAACTGAAGAAAAACTGGAAACACCAGTCCCTAAAAGGACGGATTCAGGGGTCATAAAAGCAAGAACCCCTGGGCCGGTTCTAGAGGGTGCCATGCAAAGGATCCTTCCCTTCCCTTCCCCTCCCTTCCCTTCCCTTCCCTTCCCTTCCCTTCCCTTCCCATTTCTTTCCTTTCCTTTCTTCTTTCTTTCTTCCTTTCTCCATACTGAATTTTTTAATTTTGAGTTTAATTTTGAGTCCAGGTCTCCCTACATTATGCAGGCTGCCTCTGGCCTTGAATTCATAATCCTCCTGACTCAGTCTCTCGAGGTGCTGGGATTATAAGTGAGCACCTGGTGCCCTTGCAGATTTCTTGGAATATAAATTTTCAATATACTCTGTAGTGATCCACTGAATTTCAGTGGTACCTGTTATAATATCCTCCTTTTCATCCCTAATTTTATTAATTTAGATCTTCTCACTTTTTCTTTTTGTTAGTTTGGGTGAGGGCTGGACAATCTTTTCAATCTTTTCAAAAACCAGTGTTTTGTTTCATTGATCTTTTGTATTGTTGTTTTAAACTATTTCATTAATTTCAGTTCTGAGCTTTACTATTTCTTTCCTTCTATGGGTTTTGGGTTTGGCTTGCTCTTGTTCTTGTTTTTTGAAGACTTTGAAGTGCAGCATTTGTTATTTATTTGAGATTTCTCCAAATTTTTATCATAGGCACTCATACCTATAAACTTCCCTCTTGGAATTGCTTTTGCAGTTCTGTATCCCATAGACTCTCATATGCTGTGTTTTAATTTTCATTGCATTCTTGGAGTTTTTAAATTTCCCCCTGATTTCTTTAATGACCCACTGTTACTTCAAAAATATTCATTCAACCTCCATGTGTTAGTATACATTCTGCAGTTTCTCTTGCTGTGGATTCTTATTTTTATTCTATTATGGTTTGATAAGATTCAAGAAAATATTTTATTTTTTCCTATTTGTTAAGACTGTTTTTTGGCCTATTAAATATGATATATTTTGAGAAAGTTCCATGATGCATATTGTATAGTTGTTGGATGGAAACTTCTATAGATGTCTCTTAAGTCCATTTGATCTATCATGTAGTTTAAGTCTGTTGATTTTTTGTTTGGTAGGAGTATTTAAGTGGGGTATTAAAATTACTCTTATTGTTTTGGGGTCTATCTGTTGCTTTAAGTCCAGTAGTGTTGATTTTATGAAATTGGGTGCACCAACTTTTGTGTTCTAAATATAAAACATTGCCCAAGTGATTATGTGTTGAACACTTGGTCCTCAGCTGGGTGGCACTATTTTGGGAGATTGTGGAAACCTTAGGAGGTGGGAGCTAGCTGGAAGAAGTGGGTTACTAGGGCATGATTTGGAAAGTTTTACTGGATGCCTAACTCTTCCATGCTCTCTGCTTCCTTCCTCCCTTGAGGAGAACAGCCTCCTCCTCAACAAGCCACCCCTGTCATGATGTTCTGCCTCACCATGGATCCAGAATCAACTGGAGCCAAGGACTGTGGACTGAAATCTCTGAAACTGTGAGCAAAATAAATCATTCCTCCTTTCAGTTATTCTCTCAGGATTTTGGTCACAGGGAAGGAAAAGTAACATACACAAGTCTTCAGTGTTTAGGACTGACTCTTGGGCTTCTCTGGTCAGTGGGTTAAATATCTTGAGTTACTTCTGCTGTTCTTCATGAGGCATGCTGAGTCTCCTTGTAATCTGAAAGGAACCCAAGTTTCTTTCCATGGGACAGGAGACATGTTCACTACAAGCCTGATACCTGCCAGGCCCAGTGATTTTTATCAGCAATACAGTGCCACAAAATACCGTGCCTACTCTCATGGAGCATTAGTGAGAAATCAAAATTAAACTTCATTCTACAGATGTTTTAGCATTAGCAGCGAGGCTATCACCTCCCTTATTCTAGTTAGCATGCTTCCATTTATGTAGCTTGATTGACATTAGGTTTCTCAGCCACCACATCCTGCCATGGACTTATTACTATTCTTCAGAAATACTTAGTAATTTACACTGCACCCAGCCCTATGCTGTCCACAGGATGCAACAGATAAAAAGGCCTGTCTCAGCCATAGTTTATGCCACTGAAATGCTGATTAACAGGCAATTGTGCAAGATCTCCAGATCCCAAAGTTGACACCTAAAGAATCATCATCACTGACCTGAAATCTAGGTTTCTAGATGCTGGGCCTCAGCAGAGCCCATATTGGGATGGGGGGCCCAAAGGCTGAGCAGCCTGGCCACCATACCTGAGCCTCCCAGATATGCAGCAGAGGCTACTGCCAACCACTCCCTTTACAGCATTTTGAAAGGTCAGCTATGAATGAGCAGTGAGTAGAAAGCAGAAGCATCCCAGAATCCTGAGCCAGGAAGACTCTCAGGCCAACAGTCTCATTGAGCAAAGCCCCTGGACCCTGAGAGGTGAAGGCATAAGAACCAGGTCCAGAACCAGGCCCCTCCAGCCATAAAGCCCTGTGTTCTTTCTACTACATCACCAGAGCCTGCTGTGGTGAGACAGGGGGTGGAGAGACAAAAGACACATTTTGCTCATGATGCATGAGCTTGCTGAGGCTCAGGCTTGCTGAGAAGATACTAATGGAAAAGTGCTCGAAAATGCACTCAGTGCACCATTATTAAACATGGACACAGTTTAAGCAATATATCAGGGGTAAATGTTTGTTGCTGAAGATGGATCTGCCTAAGAAAGAACATTCTTCAGTATGGCTGGGCAACAGGAACAGTGGACAGTCATCACTCAAAGCATAGAAAGGTTTTTAAACTCACACCACCATGGGCTGAGCCAGGGAGCTAATTCTCAGGGATGCTGGTCTCTTGGAGCCAAGCGCACTAGTCCTGGCTACTAGTCCTGGTCATGAGGGTGACGTCCTGGCCAGATGGTCCAGATTGGAGGATGGTGAGAGGTGAGACACTTGATGACCAGGCCAGCTACTGCTCACAGTTGTGCAGGGGACAGGATGTGGGGCCACATCTCTCTGACACTAGAGCCATGCCTGCTGTGTGCTGAAGAACTGGAAGAGGCAGCTCTGGGGAGCACTGGGTGGGAAAAAGGGAGGAAGACTCTTCTGCCTGGGCACCTTGAACTCACGGACCTCATTGTTCATTAGACTAGTGCTGGGTTTTCTAGGAGGACAAGAATGAGAGCTGGCATGAGTGAACTACTTACTACCTGCCCAGCAAAGCCCTGGCATTTTGTAGATACCATGTCTGCATAAGTACCCCTAGGAGATGTGCTATCACCACTCCATGTAACGGATGAGTCAACTTTGTCACAGATGGGATGAGGAGCTTATCCAAGGTCACACAGCTGGTCATGCAGTTAAGCTAGGATGGAATCCAGACAGCCCAGCCAAGAGTGCCTAACCTTTCCACCGAGCCATCATTGGCCAGAGGAAATGAGTTGCTGCTGCTGCCCCAACGTGCCCTATCAATTTTCAGGATGCCCCAGCATTCTGGCTTCAGACCCACCAAGCTTTCCAACTTCAGCAGTCCTACACCAATATCACCACAAAGTACCTCCGTAAATTCTGGCAGTAATAATATTTTTTCTTTTGTTTTAGATTATAGAGATCTGATGTATAGCCAAACAACAATGTTTTAAGTTTCTTAAAAGATACAGAATTAGCAAGATCTTGTAGAATGGCTGTTTATGTTCTTCCCATTTGTTTCAGACTTGTCCATGTGATACAGTGAGGAGCTGCATTTGATCCTAACCTCAAGGAGTGGCCACCTTTGAATCCTAAATGGTCCCGAAGGATGATCTATCTCATTCATCAATACTTCCTAGCATCGCACCATCCTGGCCACTAAGGGAATAGACTCCTGTGAACCAGATAGGATCTCTGCCTGCAGCAAGAGCTGCAATACAACATAGTGACTGGTACCATAGAAGTGGTCCAATTGCTTTGGGAACAAAAAGAAAAAGAACTTGGCTCTGAGGTGAGTAGCAGGCAAAGGGGCTGGGCAGGAAGTCAACATCAGACTGGACCCCATTAAGTAGTCTGTATCTCACAGGGTGGCCACTGAGGGCCATGGAGGGTGATGTTTTAGACAGGAAGACCACCCTTCTCCATGCATGGAGGATGGGCTGTTGGTGAGCAGGATGAAGAGGAGGAGAGCCAGTCAGATGTCTGATGCAGGCAGGGTAAACTAAGGCAGAGGCAATGAAGATGGAAAGAACAAAAATCAGAAGCAGTAGAATTAGGGATATTTTTCCTATGGGATTCACTTGTACTTCAGATTCTTTGCCATAAAAATCACTTTAGCTCGCCTCTGACTATGGCTGCAGCATCATGGAGATTTGGCTTCTAGGAGGTGATTTCAAGCTTCTGGAAAATGAAAGTCAGACCAGAAGACCAGACTTTGAAGGAAGCCTGTCTGCTCTCAAGCAAGTCATCTGCACTTGCTGAAATCAGTCTCATTTTTCTAAAGGGAGAGTGTTGGCACCCACCTCTGCAGCTTGGGATCACATCAGCTAACTTGGGTGCCAATATTGTCTCATCTCTTTTGATCTTTCCTAATAATAAAAATAACATCACCCTCCAACATTTACATAGGCTTTACTATGTGGCAGGACCTACCCTAACATGCTTTAACCCATTTAACCCCACAATAGCCTTAGGAGACAGTATGATTAATGCTGCCATTCTACAGATGAGGAAAGGCAGAACAAGATGCAGTAACTGGCCAGCATCTCGCAGATGGCTGCAGAGCAAGGCTGCAAGCTCAGCAGAGCTGTTTCTCATAATTGCCTAAGCACCCGCCTGTCCGTATGTACAGGAAGCCCAGACTCTTCTTTCAGAGCCCTCCCTCCTCTCTATTGCTGAAAAATCCTGCTTCTAGCATCAGCTCCCTGGCATAGACCCACAAAGAACAAGCTCAGCCCCGTGCTGCCATTGCCAGGTGCTGCCACAAGGTGTCACTACTACAGACCAACCTGCAGGGTTGATCCAAGTGATCTATTTGTGGAATGTCCTTGCTAGTTCGGAATCCAGTCCAAACTACAGTGGGGTCCCACGATGGCATGCTGAGACTTTGCTTCTATACTTCTCAGCCATGTGCTTAGATATTGCTGACAAATCACCCTGTAGGTAGGGAGCTCCAAATTCAAAGGGGCTTCTAGCTCTGGTTCTGGATCGTAAGCCCAGACTCCACTTACTTTCTGATGAATCCTTCTTGGGTCTTGTGGGGTTCTTTTCTACCAGACTCCCATGGGCAGGACCATGCCAATTGACCACACAGGTCCTTCTGACTTCAGGTTTCAGGAAGTGACTAAACTTGTGGTCTCAGTGCCTTTCCACACAGGAAAGCCCCCAGGACAATTTGTACAAGTGGTTTCACCCTCTTACACTGACTACTAACAGGAGAAGCATTTCCTGAGTACCCAGACAGACAAACACAGACACATACACACATACCCAAAGCCAAAACCCAAGATGCCCTGTTGTACCTTTTGCAGCATATTGGGTGCCCATGCTTTTTGCCTATGTGTAGCTAACGGGGGCTGAAGTGACTCTTGCCTGAACACAGCTCTGCTCCAGGGAATACCAATCTGCTTGCAGAGATCCTTCCTTCTCTAGCTATGTCTAAAGAGGCTCTTACATGCTTTATGGCCATTAGAAACTCTCTCCTGAAGCAAGTAAAAGCTTCCCAAACACACTTCAGGGTGGGCAAAAGATCTCCAGAAGACCTCAGTGAGTGTCTTGAAGGCCCCTTTTTAGACATATTTCAGAAAGTAGATTGATGGAATTTTCTGTCCCCCAGACTCTAGGGTTGAGACCTACTACAAACAAATCTCTCTGTAACACACACAGTGCCAATGCCAATCTTCAGCAAGGGAAGAGGAATGCCACAGAAAATCAGAGGTATCCCGAAATATAACCACAATTAAAAGTGTGAAAATTTAAGATGGCCAGACTTAGCAAATAGAAATATAAGACATCCAGGTAAATATGAACTTCAGGTAAACCACCTATAACTTTTAGTATAAGAATGACCCACACAGCATTTGGGATATAATTTTTATTTAAAAATTTGTTGTTTATCTGAAATTGAAGACAAAGGTGTACCTGATTAATAGCATGGTATTTTCAGTCACATGATATAGTTGTAGAAGTTGGACATTGAATAAGGAAGATAGGAGAATTGTTGCTTTTGAATTATGGTGCTGGAGACAAGTATTGAATATAACACAGACTGCCAAAACAACCCACAGATCTGTCTTAAAAGAAGTACAACCAGAGTGCTCCTTGGAAACAAGGATGGTTAGACAGTGTCTTATGTATTTTTGACATGTAGTCAAGAGGGACCAATCCTTGGAGAAGGACATAATGTTTGGGAGAGTGGTGGGTCAGTGAAAAAAAGCAAAACCCTCAGCTAGATGGATTGATACAGTGACTGCAACAATGGGTTTAAACATAAAAGAGATCGTGTGCCTGACAGAGAGTCAGGGAGTGTTTTGTTCTATTGTACATAGATAGGGCTGCTATGAGTAGGATCTGACTTGATGGCACCTAACAACAACAAGATATACTTTATCTATCAACCCAAATCCTGAAGTATAACCATGAAGAAAGGCAAATTTAAGTTCTAAGAAAACAAAGGGCAAAGATACTAAAGAGCTCAGCAGTTAAAATTCACTTAGCTCCTCCAGACCACTGCTCTCCAATTTCCCCTGACTTCACTAGGGATACAAAGGAGGCTGCTTTTGAACCAGATATAAGATGATGATGGTGAAAGCAATGAATTACAAAACAAGAGGAAACTTCAAGAAATATTCCTAGGAACCTGAACTGATACGGACAGTAAAAGGGAGCCAGGACACAGCAGTCTGCCAGGCAGGAATAAGCAGGAGCCAGAATCAAAGCAGTCCAAGCGTGGGTCTCCATAGAAGTCATAGACCAGCTGGAATCCAAACTCCAAGCCACAGTAGCAGGACCAGCTCAGCAGAAAGTCAGGAAAACAGAGAGAACAAAGAAAAGCAAGTAAAGAAAAGCACAAGAAATGTAAAAAGGGATAAAGCCTGCCAGCACTGAGGTAGAATTGGAAATAAAAAACCAAACCACAAGACAAGAAAATGAAGCCAATGAAGAGCAAAAATAAGGAAACTAGGAGAAAGTTGACTCCAAAGTAAAATCTGTCACCATGTTAAAGGACACATTTTTTAAAAAACATAATGACTAAGTTGTCTGCATTGAATTTTGTTATAATATGAAGAAATTCAAGTATTGTAAGTAATGACATAGAATTCCCTGTGCTGAGGATATGGAATCAACCAAAGTGCCCTTCAACAGAAGAATGGGTAAAAAATCTATTTTATGTTTTGACTCTGCATTGGATTTTTCCTTCTTGTAATTTTGATTCAGCTCCCACATATGAGTGAGAACATGTATTTCTCTTTCTTAGCTTGTGTTCATTCACTTAAAATAATTTTCTCTAATTCCATCCATTTTGCTGCAAATGGCATTATTTCTTTTTTTTATTATTGCTGAGTAGTATTCCATTGTGTATATATACCATAGTTCTTTTATCCATTCTTTTGTTGAAGGGCACTTTGGTTGATTCCATATCCTTGCTATTGTCAAAAGCGCTGCATTGAACATGGTGATACAGATGTCTCTGTGGTATGATGACACATCTCCCTTTGGGTAAATTCCCAATACTGTTATAGCTGGGTCATATGGTAGATCAATTTTTAGTTTTTTAAGATACATCCATATTGATTTCCACAGTGGTTGGACCAATTTGCAGCTCCACCAGCAGTGTAAGAGTGTTCCTTTTTCTCTGCAACCTCACCAGCATTTGTTGTTATTTGTTTTATTGATCTTGGCCATTCTTACTGGTATAAGGTGGAATCTCAGAGTTGTTTTAATTTGCATTTCTCTAAAGGCTAGGGATATTAAGCATTTTTTTCATGTGTTTCATGGCTTTACGGACCTCTTCATTTGAGAACTGTCTATTCAGTTCCTTTGCCCATTTGTGTATTGGGTTATTTGTTTTCTTGGGTATTTTTTTCTTGAGTTCTTTATAAATTCTGGTAATTAGATCTTTGTCTGATGTATAGGATGCAAAAAATTTTTCCCATTCAATGGGGATTTCCTTGTGACTCTGTTAACTGTTTCCTTTGCTGTACAGAAGTTTTTTAATTTCATGTAATCCCGTTTATCTATTCTTGTTGCAATTTCTTGAGCAATTGGATTCCTATTAAGGAAATACTTTCCTATGCCTATATGTTGGAGCATATTACCTATCTTGTCTTCTATTAATTTTAAAGTTTCTGGTTTTATGTTGAGCTCTTTTAACCATTTTGAGTTAACTCTCGTGCATATTGAGAGATGCAGGTCGGTTTTCATTTTTCTGCAAGTGGATGTCCATGTTTCCCAGCACCATTTGCTTGCTTTGCTCCTTTGTCAAAAATCAGGTGGCTATAGGTGTGTTGAGGTATTTCTGGATCTTCTATTCTGTTCCACATGTCTTCAGGCCTATTTTTGTGCCAGTACCAAGCTGTTTTTATCACCACTGCCCTATAGTATAGCTTAAAGTCAGGGATTGTGATTCCACCTGCACTAATTTTGCAGCTTAAGAGTGTTTTGGCTATACGTGGTCTTTTGTGATTCCATATGAATTTTTGAATCATTTTTTCTATTTGTGTAGTCAGTCAATGGAATTTTAATGGGGATTGCATTAAATCTATAAATTGCTTTTGGTAGGATAGCCATTTTTACTATATTGATTCTCCTTACCCAGGAGCAGGAAAGGTCCTTCCATTTTTTAGTGTCCTCTACTATTTCTTTCTTTAATGTTTTGAAATTTTCATGGTAGAGATCTGAGGGGTCTTTGGTTAGATTGATTCTAAGGTACTTAATTTTCTGGTGGGCTATCATGAAAAGTATTGTTTCTGTAATTTCCTTCTCTTCCTGGTTACAGTTGATATAAAGAAAAGCTACTGATTTTTGTGTTGATTTTATATCCTGCCACTTTGCTGAAAGAGTTGATTAGATCTAAAAGTTTTCTGGACAAGGTTTTTGGGTCTTTTATAGAATCATATCATCTGCAAATAAGGATAGTTTGACCTCTTCATTGCCAATCTGTATCCCTTTGGTTTCTTTCTCTTGTCTGATTGCTCTGGCAAGTACTTCAATTACTATGTTAAGTAGAATAGGAGAAAGTGGACATCCTTGCCTTATTCCGGATCTAAGAGGAAATGGTTTCAGTTTTTCTCTATTTAATATAATATTGGCTATAGGTCTGTCATAGATGACTTTTATGATGTTAAGTTATTTGCCTGTTATACCTATCTTTTCCAGGGTTTTTATCATGAAAGGTGTTGTACTTTATCAAAGGTTTTTTCAGCATCAATTGAGATGATCATGTGGTTTTTGTTTGACAGTTTCTTGATATGCTGGATTACATTAATTGATTTCCATATGTTGAACCAGCTTTGCATCTGTGGAATAAATCCCACTTGGTCATGGTGAATAATCTTTGTAATATGTTCCTGGATTCGGTTTGCCAGGATTTTGTTAAGGATTTTTGTATCTATATTCATTAGGGAGATGGACCTATAATTCTCTATCTTAGATGAATCTTCCCCTGGTTTTGGTATCAGAGTGATGGTAGCTTTGTAGAATGAATTTGGGAGTGTTCTATCCTTTTCTACTTTTTGGAATAATTTGAGGAAGACAGGTATTATATCTTCTTTGAAAGTTTGGTAAAATTCTTCTGTGAACCCATCAGGATCTGGGCTCTTCTTTGTTGGGGGACTTTTTATTACCTTTTCTATTTCAGTATATGTAATGGGGCTGGGATTTGGCTCAGTGGGTAGAGCACTGCGCTGCAGTCTCTGAGGTCCCAAGTTCAATTCCCAGCACCACAAAAATGGGAGAAGGACCTGGCAATCCACTCCCGAGGCAATCCCGAAGTAGTCAGCCATTGAAAACCCTATGAGGGTCGCTATGAGTCAGATACCGACTCGACGGCACCTAACAACAACAACAACAATGGGCTTGTTTAGGTCACTTATGTCTTCTGGGGTTAGCTTTGGTAAGTCATATGCATTAATAAATTTATCCATTTCTTCTGCATTTTCATATTTTTGGGAATACAATCTCTCATAGTAATCCCTGACAATTTTCTGTATTTCATTGTAGTTGGTGGTTATGGACCTGTTTTCCTCCTAATCCTTACTATGTCAGTTTTTCCTTTTTCCTTTCGATGAGATTGGCCAGAAGAGTGTCTATTTTATTAATCTTTTCAAAGAGCTAGCTCTTAGTCTATTAGTTTTTTGAATTATCTTTTTAGATTCTAATTGAGATATTTCTCCCTTTATTTTTATAACTTCTTTTTGGATGCTCCTTTTAGGATTGTTGTTGAATTTCTAGTGTTTCAAGGTGTGTCATTAGTCATTTATTTGGCTCTTCTCCACCTTATTGATGAAGGCACTTAATTCTATAAACTTCCCTCTTAAAATTGCCTTTGTGTATCTCATATGTTTTGGTATGATGTGTTTTCATCATCATTTGATTACAGGATTTTTTAAAATTCCATTTTGATTTCACCAACAATCCATTGGTCATTCAGCAGTGTATTATTTAGTCTCCATGAGTTTGTAAAATTTCTGGAATTATTCCTGCTCTTGAGCTCCAATTTTATTCCATTGTGATCTGATAAGGAATAGGGGATAATTTCTACTTTTTTGTATTTGTTGAGGGAATTCTTATGGACTAGCATATGATCTACCTTAGAAAACATTCCATGTCAAGCTGAGAAGAATATGTATTCCTCATCATGTGGATGAAATATTCTGTATATAGCTGTGAGATCCAATTGGTTTAGAGTGGAGATAAGATTCGACATTTCTCTGTTGATTTTCTGTTTTGATGACCTGTCTCTTGACTAAAGTAGGGTACTGAAGTCTTCCATTATTATTGTGTCTGGTCCAATAAAGTTCTTTGTGTTCCATAAAGTTTGTCTTACAAAGCTAGGTGCCCCATTGTTTGGGGAGTAAATATTTAGGAGCGTTATTAGTTCCTAATTGATTGTTCCTTTTACTAAAATGTAGTGTCCTTCTTTGTCTCTTCTAATTAGTTTTGGATTGAAAGGTAATCTATCTGATATTAGAATTGCAATGCCTGCTTTTTTTTTGTTTTCCCCCTGCTTGGTATATTGTTTTCCAGCCCTTAATTCTCAGTGTATTGCAGTCTCTGTGAGTTAGATGGGTTTCTTGAATACTACATATTGAAGGTTTATGTTTTTTCATCCAATTAGCCAGTCTCTGTCTCTTAATTGGTGAGTTAAGACCATTTACATTAATAGTGATTATTGAGTAGTATCTATTGTTGTACATCCAATCATTACATATTACTGGTTTATGAATCATGGTTGTTTGTTCCTTTCTTGGATTGCACTCATCTCAGCTATCCAAGTCTTTGGTTTCCTATATAGGGTTGCCTTATCTCTCCTGGATATGGTAATTGATTTACAATCCTCTGTAGGGCTGGTTTGGTGGTTGCAAATCATTTGAATGTGTCAATAGCATGGAATTTCTTATACTCCTCATCTATTTTCAAAGATAATTTTACTGGATGTAGTATTCTTGGTTGGAAATTGTTCTTTTTTAGGACGTGAATTACCTGTGTCCAAGCCTTTCTAGCTTTCAAAGTTGATATGGAGAAGTCTGCAGTAATTTTAATAGGTTTTCCTTTAAAAGTCATTTGGGATTTCTGCCTTGCTGCTTTCAGGATAGCCTCCCTGGTTTCTATTGAAAATATTTGAGCTATGATATGTCTTGGGAATGACATATTTTGATCTACTCTGGATGGGGTCCTGAATGTTTCAGTTGTGTATGTATCCATATCCTGGATTATCTCTTGGAAGTTTTCCTTCAGGATATGATATACTAGGGATATACTAGGTTTTCTAGTCCTCTGGTGGATCTTTCCTGTCCTTCAGGGACACCCTGAATTCTTTTTTTTTTTTTTTTACATTTTTAATGTACACTTTAATGTGATTCATTCTGACATGCTTTTCATTGTGGCATTTACATATATATGCATTTTGATGTACATTATTCATATAGGTGCCCCCTTACCCTCTTGTATGCTTCCCCCCCCC